>CM064527.1:51600798-51611976 GCA_032716605.1 Paralithodes platypus
ATAATTATTGTCCCTAACCCCTGCCTTACCGTGTCCTGCTATTAACTTTATTTTGGCTCGATTTTATTAATTTTCTTATAGGGTCTCCAGCAATTACCAGGCTTCTAACTATCTCGCTTAACCATTTTTAATACCACAAATATTGTTTTAAACTGCACAGAATTGTCTAAATATAGCTAGAATATGTTCGAAAAGACGTCGTCGGTACAGAAGGAATTAAGGGGAGGTTTTTAGTTTGTTCCCTAGACTTCCATTAAGCTTAAAATAACACCCCCCTAGACCCCCTTTCAAGATAAATTTGTAAATTTTTCGGTAGAAAAATTTCACGGCCGAAGGCCGGTTCCTCTTAAATTACAGGCTCGCTATCGCTCGCCAAGAAAAAATTGAGACCTAAATGGCACGAAAGGTATTAATATTGAGAGAAATGGGTCGAAAGTTCGTAAAAATCACCAAACTAATGGGGCAAACGTTTTAAAATCTCAAAAACAATGGGGCTAAACATGAGGGAGAAAGGGGTCCAAAAAAATCCCTCAAGTGGAAATCTCCCCTTAAGTCTCTCCCGAGGAAGCCCTTGATGCAAATAACTGGGGCACTTTCTATAACTGGGGCACTTTCTATAACTGGGGCACTTTCTATAACTGGGGCACTTTCTATAACTGGGGCACTTTCTATAACTGGGGCACTTTCTATAACTGGGGCACTTTCTATAAACTTTCTATAACTGGGGCACTTTCTATAACTGGGGCACTTTCTATAACTGGGGCACTTTCTATAACTGGGGCACTTTCTATAACTGGGGCACTTTCTATAACTGGGCTTTCTAAATTACTGGGGCACTTTCTAACAATGGGGAACTTTCTATAACTGGGCACTTTCTATAACTGGCACTTTCTATAACTGGGGCAATTTTATAACTGGGGCACTTTCAAGAAATGGGGTTGGGCACTTTCTATAAACCTTTCTATAATTGTGGCTAAGCACTTTCTATAACTGGGGCACTTTCTATAACTGGGGCACTTTCTATATCACATAATCTTTAAATCAAGTAATGTCACTTGAGACAAATCTCATACAAAACACACTCGGGATTCGAACCCTGGACCTTGTGATCAACAGGCACAGTGTTGGATGTTGAATAGGGTGGATAAGTGTAGGAACATGTTGGTATATCTCACTCAAAAAGAAGAAATCATGTGTAAATATTGCTGATACCAATTATTGATCAAAACATAATTGGTGCCAAGACGTCACTTATTAGGCTGATTGTACCAAGCATAACTTTAAAGTGAATGGTCATAGCCATAATATATATATATATATACCGGTATATATATATATATATATATATATATATATATATATATATATATATGTTAGTAAAGCCAGGTAATAAATTTTCTTTAATACATACGAGGTTGAAAGAAATGGCAATTTCTGCGTTGGAAATTTTATTATTCAAAGTTTCCAGGTCTCTGATGAGTTTTCGCTGGGTGGCAGGAAGTAGATGAAGGAGATGAGCAAAATTCATGGTGGTACAGGGTTACATAAATGTAAATGATGATACAGGATATACGACGCGTTTCACTGGACAACCAGCATTATCAAGTAAGGATGGAATGATATAAAAGGTAAACAGGAAGGGTATATATAGAGGGTGGTGGATCAGAGGAGGCGAAAATCAGGGGGCAAAAGTCTACTATTGGTGGAGGGGTATTCTAGGAAAGAGAAAGGGGGGAACCGCTTCACGCATGCGCACTGGATGCGGGATGGTGGTCGGTTGGTGGGGTCGAAGCTGATTGGCTGCGTGTCGAGGGGCGTGGCCTAATTTGTGCGGCGCCTGCGGAAGACGAAGCTGAAGGAGGTAGCGCGGGGGGCTGCGTCAAGGGCACCGGGGGGCGAGGGGGGGTGTTAGGTCCTGTAGGAAAGTGCCTTTTGGCAGAAGGAAGGATCTGAAGGTCCAGAGTTTGGTTGTTGATGTTGGGATGTAAGGCTTGGATATATAAAGCTTCGAGTATAGGTAATCTCCTTGGGTCACTTTCTTTATCGAGTATGGTGGTGTGTTTCTCTAACTCGTTGCGTGTGAGGTGAGGGTGGTTAGGGGTGAGATAGTGGTCTTTGATGGCTCCAGCCTGAAGGTGAAGAGTTAGCTGACGTGAAAGACGAGTCTGCGTCATACCAATATAGGAATGAGGTCCACAGTCCTCATAATTACAGGTATGTTGGTAAATGGTAAATGGTCTTTTGCCCCCTGATTTTCGCCTCCTCTGATCCACCACCCTCTATATATACCCTTCCTGTTTACCTTTTATATCATTCCTTCCTTACTTGATAATGCTGGTTGTCCAGTGAAACGCGTCGTATATACTGTATCATAATTTACATTTATGTAACCCTGTACCACCATGAATTTTGCTCATCTCCTTCATCTACTTCCTGCCACCCAGCGAAAACTCATCAGAGACCTGGAAACTTTGAATAATAAAATTTCCAACGCAGAAATTGCCATTTCTTTCAACCTCGTATGTATGAAAGAAAAAAAAAAAATATATATATACCGTATATATAATTATATACAGTATATATATAATTATATATATATATATATATATATATATGGTTTTCTAAGGCTACCAAATAATCATCTAGCAGAAGTAGAAGGAAATATAAAGATGGTCAGCTTATATGAAGGGTTAAGGGGAGACTATTCCCTTTTCTAGACCCCCTTCTCCCTCGTGTTTAGCCCTATTTCGTTTTGAGATCTTAAGACGTTCGGCCCATTAGTTTGGCGATTTTAACACTGTGCCTGAGCATATACATACATACATACATACATACATACATACATACATACATAACATACATACATACATACATACATACTCCCATCTCTCCCACTTTCATCATTCATCATCAATTATATCCTCCCTCTCTTCCTCTTCCCTCCCCTTCCTCTCATTCGTCTTTCTCCCCCTTTCTCCCGCCTTTCTCTTCTTATCTTCCTCTTCCCTCCCCTTCCTCTTCTTTTTCCTCCTTATCTTCCTCTTCCCTCCCCTTCCTCTTCATTCTCCTCCCTCTTTTCCTCTCCCCCCCCCCTTCCTCTTCTTTCTCCTCCTTATCTTCCTCTTCCCTCCCCTTCCTCTTCTTTTTCCTCCTTATCTTCCTCTTCCCTCCCCTTCCTCTTCATTCTCCTCCCTCTTTTCCTCTCCCCTTCCGTATGTCCTTGAGTTTTCAATAAACAACATTTCCTAACCATGTACAGTAGCGCTAATAAATCATGTCTCAGCTGTCATTACGTTTGGCTCGCTCTGTGCTGTATTAATGTCTGTCAGATGTTGAATAGGGTGGTTACGGTGGCGCTAATAAGTCAAATAAGTCTCAGCTGCCATTACGTTTTGCTCGCTCTGTGTTGTATTAATGTCTGTCAGATGTTGACTATTTTGCGTACTGTGGCACGCTAATAAGTCATGTCTCAGCTGTCATTACGTTTGGCTCGCTCTGTGCTGTATTAATGTCTGTCAGATGTTGAATATGGTGCGTACGGTGGCGCTAATAAGTCATGTCTCAGCTGTCATTACGTTTGGCTCGCTCTGTGCTGTATTAATGTCTGTCAGATTTTGAATAGGGTGGGTTACGGTGGCGCTACTAAAGTCATTTCTCAGCCTGTCATTACGTTTGGGCCTGCGCTTCTGTGCTTGGATTAATGTATGTCAGATGTTTAATAGGGATGGGTACGGGGAGGCGCTAATAAGTCATGTCTCGAGCTTTCATTATAACGTTTGTGCTCGCTCTGTGCTGTATTAATTTATGTCAGATGTTGAATAGGGTGGGTACGTTGGCGCTCAATAAGTCATGTCTCAGCTGTCCTTACGTTTGGCTCGCTCTGTGCTGTATAATTGTATGTCAGAATGTTGAATTAGGGTGTGTACGGTGGCATCGAATAAGATCATGTCCAGCTGTCATTACGTTTGCTCGCCGGTGAGTATTAATGTCTGTCAGATGTTGAATATGGGTGGGTACGGTCGCGCTAATAAGTCATGTCTCAGCTGTCATTACGTTTGGCTCGCTCTGTGCTGTAGTAATTAATGTCAGATGTTAAATATGGTGGGTAACGGTGTCGCTAATAAATCATGTCTCAGTTGTCGTTACTGTTGGCTCTCTCTGTGCTGTATTAATGCCTGGCAGATGTTTAGATAGGGTGGGTACTGTGGCTCTAATAAGTCCCTGTCCTCCAGCTGTCATTACGTTTGGCTCGCTCGGTGCTGTATTAATGGTCTGTCAGATGTTGAATATGGTGGTTACGGTGGCGCTAATAAGTCATGTCCCGCCTCAGATGTCATTACGTTTTGGGTCGCTCTGTGCTGTATTCTGTCCTGTCAGATGTTGAATAGGGTGGGTACGGTGGGGCTAAGAAAGTCATGTCCCAGCTTGTCATGACGTTTGGCTCGCTCTGTCCTGTATTAATGTATGTCAGTATGGTTGGAATAGTGTAGGGTAACGTGGCGCTAAGAAATCATGTCTCAGCTGTCGTTACGTTTGGCTCGCAATCTGTTGCTGTAAATTAATGTATGTCAGATGTTTTATAGGGTGGGTACGGTGGTGCTAATAATATCATGTCCCAGCTGTCATTACGTTTGGTTCGCTCTGTGCTGTATTAATGTATCGTCAGATGTTGAATAGGGTTGGTACGCTGGCGCTAATAAATCATGTCCGCAGCTGTCATTTACGTTTGGCTCGCCTCTGTGGCGTATTAATGTCTGTTCAGATGTTGAATAGGGTGGGTAAGGTTGGCGCTAATAAAGTCATAGTCTCAGCTGTCATTAAACTTTTTGGTTCGCTCTGTGCTGTATTAATGTAATGTCAGATGTTTGATAGGGTGGGTACGGTGGCGCTAGTGGCTAAATCAATGTCCCCGCGTGTCATTACGTTTGGCTCGCTCTGTGCTGTATTAATGTACCCTGTCAGATGTTGAATAGGGTGGGTAAAGGTGGCTCTAATAAGTCATGTCTCAGCTGGCAGTACGTTTTGCTCGCTCTTGTGTCTGTATTAATGTCTGTCAGATTGTTGAATAGGGTGGGTACGGTGGCGCTAATAAGTCATGTCCTCAGCTGGATCATCTACGTTTGGCTCGCTCGGTGCTGTATTACATGTATGTCATATGTGAAATCGGGTGGGTACTGTGGCGCTAATAGGTCATGGTCCTCAGCTGTCCAGTACGTTTGGGCTCTCTCTGTGCTGTTATTAATGTATGTCAGATTTTGAATAGGGTGTGGGTACGGTGGCGCTAATACATCATGTCCCAGCTGTCATTACGTTTGGCCTCGCTCTGTATCTGTCTTACATCGTATGTCAGGATGTTGAATAGGGTGGGTACGGTGGCGCCTAAGAAATCATGTCCTCAGCTGTCATAACGTTTGGCTCGCTCTGTGCTGTATTAATGTCTGTCAGATGTTGAATAGGGTGGTTACAGCGGCGCTAATACGTCATGTCTCAGCTGTCATTACCTTTGGCTCGCTCTGTGCTGTATTAATGTCTGTCAGTATGTTTGAATCGGGTGGGTACGGTGGCGCTAATAAATCAATTCCCAGCTGTCCATTACGTTTGCCTCGCGTCTGTGCTGTATTAATGTATGTCAGGATTTTTGATAGGGTGGGTACGGTGGCGCTAATAAATCATGTCCCAGCTGTCATGACGTTTGGCCCTCGCTCTGTCTTGTATTAAATGTATGTCAGATGTTGAATAGGGTGGGTACGGTGGCGCTAAATAAATCATGGGTCCCAGCTGTCATTACTTTTGGTTAACGCTCTGTGCTGTATTAATGTCCTGTTTCAGATGTTTAATAGGGTGGGGACGGTGGTTCTGAATAAATCATGTCCCAGCTTGTCATTACGATTTGGCTCGCTCTGTGCCTGGTCTTAATGTCCTGTCAGATGTTGACATAGGGTGTGTACGGTGGCGCTAATAAGTCATGTCTCAGCTGTCATTACGTTTGGTTTCGCTCTGTGCTGTATTAATGTGATGTTCAGATGTTGAATAGGGTGGTCACGGTGGCGCTAATAAGTCAGTGTCTCAGCTGTCATTACGTTTTGCTCGCTCTTGTGCTGTATTAATGTCTGTCAGAATTTGAATAGGGTGGGTACGGTGGCGCTAATAAGTCAGTTCTCAGCTGTCCTTACGGTATTTGGCTCGCTCTGTTCTGTATTTAATGTCTGTCACTGTTGACTAGGGTGGGTACGGTTGCGCTAATAAGTCATGTCTCAAGATGTCATTAACGTTTGGTTCGCTCTGTGCTGTATTAATGGTCTGTCAGATGGTGAATAGGGTGGGTACGGTGGCGCCTAATAATTCATGTCCCCTCTGTCATTACGTTTGGCTCGCTCTGTGCTGTATTAATTTAATGTCCGAAATGTTGAATAGGGTGGGTACGGTTGCGCTAATAAAGCATGTCCTCAGCTGTCCATTACGTTTGGACGTCGCTGCTGTGCTTGTATTAATGTAATTCAGATGTTGAAATAGGGTGGGTACGGTGGCTCTAATAAGTCCAGTCTCAGCTGTCATTACGTTTTGCTCGCTCTGGTGCTGTATTAATGTATGTCCAAAAATGTTGAATAGGTTGGGTAGCGTGGCGCTAATAAGTCATGTCTCAGCTGTCATTACGTTTGGTTCGCTCTGTGCTGGTATTAATGTATGTCAGATTTTGAATAGTGTGGGTATCGTTGGTGCTAATACATCATGTCCCAGCTGTCATTACGTTTGGCTCGCGTCGGTGCGGTATTAATGTCTGATTCAGATGTTGAATAGGGTGGGTAAGGTGGCGCTAAATCAGTCATGGTCTCAGCTGTCATTACGTTTGGCTCTCTCTGTTCTGTATTAATGTATGTCAGATGTTTATAGGGTTGAAGTAACGGTGGCGCTAATAATGCAGGTCCCTCATCTGGTCATTCCGTTTTGCTCGCTCTGTGCTTTCATTAATGTGTGTCAGATGTTGAATAGGGTGGGTACGGTGGCGCTAATTAGTCATGTCTCCGCTGTCCATTACGTTTGGCTCGCCTCGGTGCTGTATTAATGTATGTCAGATTTTGACACTAGTGTTGGTTACGGTGGCGCTAATAAATCATGTCACAGCTGTCATTACGTTTGGCTCGCTCTGTTGCTGTATTATTGTCTGTCAGATGTCGACTATGGTGGGTAACGGTGGCGCTACTTTATAAATCATCGTCTCCGCTGTCATTACGTTTGGCTCGCTCTGTGCTGTATTAATGTCTGTCAGATGTTGAATAGGGTGGGTAGGGTGGCGCTAATAATTTAATGTCCCAGCTGTCATTACGTTTGGCTCGCTCTGTGCTGTATTAATGTCTGTCAGATGTTGAATAGGGTGGGTAGGGTGGCGCTAATAAGTAATGTCTCAGCTGTCATTACGTTGGGCTCTCTCATCTTCTCTGTGCTGTATTAATGTATGTCAGGCTGTGTTGAATAGGGTGGGTACGGTGGCGCTAATAAATCAGGTCCCAGCTGTCATTAGGTTTTGGCTTCGCTCTGTGCTGTATTAATGTAGTGTCCCTGTTGAACAGGGTGGGTACGGTGGCGCTAATAAATCAGGTCCCAGCTGTCATTACGTTTTGCGTCGCTCTGTGCTGTATTAATGTCTTTCAGATGTTGAATCGGGTGGGTACGGTGGGTGCTAATAAATCATGTACCAGCTGTCATTACGTTTGGCCTCGCTCTGTGCTGTAGTAATTTCTGTCAGATGTTGACTTAGGGTGGGGTACTGGGTGGCGCGCCTAAGTCCATGTCTCAGGCTTTCATTACGTTTGGTTTCCCTCTGTGCTTTATTAATTACTGTCAGCTGTTGAATAGGGTGGTCACGGTGGCTCTAATAAATCATGTCCCAGCTGTCATTCCTTTTGGCTCGCTCTGTGCTGTATTAATGTCCCTGTCAGATGTTGAATAGTGTTGTACGGTGGCGTTGATAAGTCATGTCTCAGCTGTCATTCCGTTTGGCTCACTCTGTGCTGTATTTATGTCTGTCAGATGTTTGAAATAGGGTGGGTACGGTGGCGCGAATAAGTCATGTCTCAGCTGTCATTACGTTTGGCTCGCTCTGTGCTGTATTAATGTCAGTCACATGTTGAATAGGGTGGGTACGGTGGCGCTCATTACGTCATGTCTCAGCTGTCATTACGTTTTGGCTCGCTCTGTGCTGTAGTAAGGTCTGTCAGATGTTGAATAGGGTTGGTAAGGTGGCGCTAATAAGTCATTTCTCATCTGTCAATTACTGTTTGGCTCGCTCTGTGCTGTATTCATGTCTGTCAGATGTTGAATAGGGTTGGTACGGTGGCGCTAATACGTCATGTTCCCAGCTGTCATTACGTTTGGCTCGCTCTGTGCTGTATTAATGTCTGTCAGATGTTGAATAGGGTGGGTACGGTGGCGCTAATAAGTCATGTCTCAGCTGGCATTACGTTTGGCTCGCTCCGTGCTGTATTAATGTCTGTCAGATGTTATATAGGGTGGGTACGGTGGCGCTAATAAGTCATGACCCAGCTGTCATTACGTTTGGCTTGCTTTGTGCTGTATTAATGTCTGTCAGATGTTGAATAGGGTGGGTACGGTATTGCTAATAAGTCATGTCTCAACTGGCATTACGTTTGGCTCGCTCTGTGCTGTATTAATGTCTGTCAGATGTTGAGTAGGGTGGGTAAGTGTCTGAGCATGGTTGTATATCTCTGTTTGGCTCACTGTGTGCTGTATTAATGTCTGTCAGATGTTGAATAGGGTGGGTAAGTGTCTGAGCATGGTTGTATATCTCATTTTGACTTGCTCTGTGCTGTATTAATGTCTGTCAGATGTTGAGTAGGGTGGGTAAGTGTCTGAGCATGGTTGTATATCTCAGTTTGGCTCGCTGTGTGTTGTATTAATGTCTGTCAGATGTTGAATAGGGTGGGTAAGTGTAGGAACATGTTTGTATATCTCTGTTTGGCTCCCTCTGTGCTGTATTAATGTCTGTCAGATGTTGAATAGGGTGGGTAAGTGTAAGAACATGCTTGTATATCTCACTGGAAATTAAGAAATCCTGTTTAGATATTGCTGATACCAATTATTGATCAAAACATACTTGGTGCCGAGCCATCACTTATTAGGCCGACTGTACCTTCCAAATGCACCAGGTGAAGGAATGTCCTAGGGCAGGGCAAAACAAAGGAAGTGGGGGGGGGGGGGGGTGACCACATCCCTCCTCTCTCTCTCTCTCCGCCCTCTTCTGGAATACTGTGTTCAATCCTGGTGCCCTTATTACCAAAAAGATATAAACAAGCTAGAACGAGTTCAACGTAGAGTTACCAAAATGATACCTAGCCTAAAGAACAAACCATACGAAGAGCGTCTTAGAGAATTAAATCTATTTCCTTTAACCCAGCGCAGATTAAGAGGCGACTTAATTCACGGTGTTTCAAATCATCAAAGGCATCGGGAACAATATGAACTGTAGTAAGGACTATCACTATCGACCAAGCTCATTACACGCGGGTAAACGTTTGCAAAATTATTGGTAACTCTTTTAACTCGCCCGAATCTAAGCATTTCTTATCTCTCGTTCTTTCTTCAATAATCGAGTTGTCAACTTTTTGAATGGGCTTCCCCGAGAGTTTATAGACTGCAGCACCCGTTGATTCATTTAAATTCCGCCTATACCAATATCCTCGCATCAAAAACCCCGCGACTGACTCTGCGTTTGTAAATGAATAACTTTATCCTCCCCTCAGTTACTAACCCATATGTCCCCTACTAACTTCCTATTCCGGCCACGTTATTTGGGCCGTCATTAGTTCCTTTTCCAATGTTCCCATTACCCACTCTACACCACTGTTTTGGACACTTGATCCTCTGTGTTTTGGAGGACAAGCAGCCTAGAAGGGTCACTAGATCTGTTGTTGCTTGATTTCCTTTGTACTCCTTTGTACTCTCTCTCATTTGTACTTTTCTCAATAAAACAATCAAATCAAATCTCTCTCTCTCTCTATCTATCTATCTCTCTCCTCTTTCTCTCTCTCTATATATATATATATATATATATCTATCTATCTATCTCCTCTCTTTCTCTCTCTCTCTCTATCTATCTATCTATCTCTCTTTCTCTCTCTATCTATCTATCTATCTATCTATCTCTCCTCTCTCTCTATCTATCTATCTATCTCCTTTATCTCTCTCTCTCTCTCTCTCTATCTATCTATCTATCTCCTCTCTCTCTCTCTCTATCTATCTCCTCTCTCTCTCTCTCTCTATCTATCTATCTCCTCTCTATCTCTATCTATCTCCTCTCTCTCTCTCTCTCTCTGCCTTGAGCCCGTAGCCAAACCAGAAACGATTATTATGTAACTAGATTATTGAGGCTAAAAAACTAGCTAAGTAATGTTCTGTGTGTGTGTGTGTGTGTGTGTGTGTGTTGTGTGTGTTGTTTGTGTGTCTATGTGTGTGATGTGTTTATATGATGCCTTTGCTTGCTGTGGCATTACTCTAGATATAGAGCAAGAGCAAGGCCGATAGCGAGAGATTGAGAGAGAGAGAGCCGAGAGAGAGAGAGAGAGAGAGAGCAATAAATTAGGTATATATATATATAAATAGGGATAGCGAAGATAGATAGATATATATATATATACTACTGTATATATATAGATATATGAGAGAGATAGAGAGAGAGAGGAAGATTCTATATAGTTATATATATATATCTGTATATATTGTAGATAGAATAGAGAGATGCAATAGAGTATATACTGTATATATACTGTATATCTTATATAGATAGGAGATAGAAGATAGAGTAGAGAGAGAGAAGAGGAGAGAGAGATAGATAGATATATATGATATTAAGATATATATCTAGGATATGATATATATATATATGAGATAGCGAGAGAGAGGATATAATATAGGATTATCTATTTATATATCGATAGAGATAGAGCGGCGAAGATATACATATATATATATCTCTAATGGTATATCTCACAGAATATATATATATATATCTATAATATTATCTATATATATATATAGAGGGTTATATATCTTTTATATATCTCATATCTATATAATCTAGAGATGAGAGAGACGATATATATAGGTCGTAGAGAGAGAAGACGATATATATATTTAATGATACGGTATTATATATATATATCT
>CM064527.1:51612076-51796078 GCA_032716605.1 Paralithodes platypus
TAATAATAATGATACTATTAAAGTAAGAATTTATATAATAATATATTATGAAAACATACTTATTTTCAAACGAATGGGCAGACTTGGAAGTCCACCATCCTGTGTATACAGCACTGTACATATAATTTACCATTAGTCAGTAGCCAGCTCTTACTCCCACAAGGGGTAGGGAGGATCAGCAAGAGACACAAGAAAGGAAAAAGAAGTGACAGAAGAATAACGGTACAAATATATAGCGACATGATAAAGAAATACCTGATATTAATGTATAAATATGAAAGGAAACAAACCTGTATAAGCAATGACTAGTGTTCTGTGCTAAATCAATATAATAAACAACGGTCAAAATGAACGTTTAAGAAGAGTACTGTAGGTGAACAATGACTACTTGGGAACGTAAAACACTTAAGGGGAAGTTTTCTGGACCCTCTTCTCTCTCATGTTTAGCCCCATTAGTTGTGAGATTTTAAGACTTTCCTTCATTACTTTGGCGATTTCAAGACCTTTCATGCCATTTAGGTGGGGGTTTTTTCCCTGGTGAGCGATAGCAGATTAGGAAGAATTGGCCATTGGCCGTGGCACCTTTATACCTAAATATGCACAAATTCATATCGAAAGAGTATATACTGTATATATTATTATATTTTCATAGCTTGATGGAGACCTAGGGAGGGAACTAGAATACAAATAAATGACAAAGCATATACGTAAATAAATAGATAAACAAATAAATAGATAAACAAATAAATAGATAAACAAATAAATAGATAAACAAATAAATAGATAAACAAATAAATAGATAAACAAATCCGGTGAGCAAATCAAACTCTCCCCTTAATAAGGGCCTTGACAGTAAAGGCTACTTACGGCCCCTGTTCAATGTAAAGCCCGAACAGTGGTGAACGAAACCATAGGAAAGCCTTAGCACTGATGAACGATATTAATAGAAAAACTGTATATAGCAATCTGTTGTATGTGTTCTTCTCCTGTGCACCTCTTGTTCCTTTCTTGTGTCTCTTGCTGATCCTCCCTACCCGATATGTGTTCTTTTCCTGTCACCTCTTATTCCTTTCTTGTGTCTCTTGCTGATCCTCCCTACCCGATATGTGTTCTTTTCCTGTCACCTCTTATTCCTTTCTTGTGTCTCTTGCTGATCCTCCCTACCCGATATGTGTTCTTTTCCTGTCACCTCTTGTTCCTTTCTTGTGTCGCTTGCTGATCCTCCCTACCCGATATGTGTTCTTTTCCTGTCACCTCTTGTTCCTTTCTTGTGTCTCTTGCTGATCCTCCCTACCCGATATGTGTTCTTTTCCTGTCACCTCCTACCTCTTCTTCTTCTTGTGTCTCTCCTCCCTACCCGATATGTGTTCTTTTCCTGTCACCTCTTGTTCCTTTCTTGTGTCTCTTGCTGATCCTCCATACCCCTTGTGAGAGTAAGAGCTGGCTGCTGACTGACTATATCAATCTACAAAGTGTGTGGTATCAAGTTTTCTATCACAAATCAACACTCGGCTCCTTAATTCATCTTTGATACAAATTAACTCTGAATGGTTGACAATGAATTAAAACACCATATGAGGAGAAGCACTATTAGGGGAGTTTTTAAAATTGTTCCCTAGACATTATCAAGCTTAAAAGTACATCCCTAGACCCCTTTTGAAGATAAATTTGTACATTATTCGGTAGTAAAATGTACCGGCCAAAGGCCCGTTCCTCTAAAATTAAAGGCTCGCTATCGCTCGCCAGGAAAAGATCAACACCTAAATGGCACGAAAGGTCTTAATATTGACAAATAAATTGGGGCGAAAGGTCTTCAATCGCCAAACTAATGGGCCGAACGGCTTAATATCTCAAAAGCAATGGGGCTAAACACGAAGGAGAAATGGGTCCAGAAAAAATCCCTCAAGTGGAAATCTCCCCTTAATGACAACGTTTCGCTTATACTGTAGCTTCATCAGGCCAATGTCATACACCACTGGTCTGCCATTGTCATGATGATCCCCTTTCGAGGTAAAAAAATTCATTTTTCGGTATAATAATGCCTCCTAAATTGCAGGCTCGCCATTTTTATATATTTATTTATTTAGTTATATATTTGTATATTTATTTATATATATATTTATTGTTTTAGTTTCCTTCTTTGACCTCCATCAAGCTTTAGAAAATGCCTTCAAGACCCCCTTCGATATTTGATATTTGTGCATTTTTGGGTAGAAAGTTGCCGCGGTCGAAGGCTTGTTCGTCCTATATTGCAGGTTCGTTCTCGCTCGCCAGGAAAAACTTGACACCTAAATGGCACGAAAGTTCTTATAATCGCTTAAGTAATCGGGCGAATGTCTTAAAATCTCAAAACTAGTGGGACTAAATATGAGGGAGAAGGGGTCCAGAAAAACCCCCACCCCCATGTTCTATTGTGTGTTCCGTATCGTACACACCATTTTCTATTATGTGTTCCGTATCGCACACACCATTTTCTATTACAGTGTTCCGTATCACACTCACCATTTTCTATTAAGGTGTTCCATATCGTACACACCATTTTCTATTTATGTGTTCCGTATCGCACACACCATTGTCTATTATGTGTTCCGTACCACACTCACCATTTTCTATTAAGGTGTTCTTTACCGCACTCACCATTTTCTATTTATGTGTTCCGTATCGCACACACCATTGTCTATTATGTGTTCCGTATCGCACACACCATTGTCTATTATGTGTTCCGTATCGCACACACCATTGTCTATTATGTGTTCCGTATCGCACACACCATTTTATATTATGTGTTCCGTATCGCACACATCATTGTCTATTATGTGTTCCGTATCGTACACACCATTTTCTATTTATGTGTTCCGTATCGCACACATCATTGTCTATTATGTGTTCCGTATCGTACACACCATTTTCTATTTATGTGTTCCGTATCGCACACATCATTGTCTATTATGTGTTCCGTATCGTACACACCATTTTCTATTTATGTGTTCCGTATCGCACTCACCATTGTCTATTATGTGTTCCGTATCGCACACACCATTTTCTATTTGTGTTCCGCATCGCACTCATCATTTTCTATGTACGCGTTCCATATCGCACACACACACACACACACACACACACACACACACACACACATTGTCCAGCGGTTTAGAGCGCCATGTCTTGCGCGCTTACCACAAGGGCCTGGCCTGGACGAGCGTTCGAGTCCCCACCAGAATGCTAAGTTTTTTTTCTCGGCCATAGCGACAAAGAGAATTGTATCGTGGTTCCTCCCTAACCAAGCTGCTATCAGCCTGTGTTACCCTACACATCTTCTCACCAATACAAACTGCATCTGCGTATGTACTTGGTGGGAAGCCAGGCACCTCATGGTCGCCAAAGGTCGCACGTAACCTCGTAGTTATGATAGAATAAGTATTGTACTGTACCTAGGTCTGAGAAAAACTCTGTAGATTTTCAGCCTCAGGGCTGCAATGAACAATAAACCAACAATCATTATTCATTATTACACACACACACACACACACACACACACACACACACACACACACACACACACACACACACACACACACAGCCCGTAGCCTAGTAGGTAGAGCTCTCGTCTCACACACGAGGGGTCGGGGGTTCAATCCCAGACCGGGCGGAGACAAATTGGGCTTGTCTCCTTTCATGTGTTAGCCTCAGTTCACCTAGCTGTAAATAGGTACCTGGAATAAGTGGACGACGTTGTGACGTCCCATCTGGGGTTGGCAAAAATGGTACAAGGCGAGATGGGTATCATATGGTTCACCTAAGCTGATGGCTACCTAAGCCTTCGGGCGAGACGGTACCGTCTATAGTGAGAATGGTACCATACAGATCCACCCTAAGCCTTCGTTTCCAATGTCGCCAATTGGCTAAATACAGACTACACACACATCCACAGCCATTCCAACAGTACATAAAAACACTTAACATGCATTTCACGCAATACATTCCCAGTTAAGGAGGCGCGATAATAATGAGCTTAGCTCGCATTGCGTGGATTCCCCTTGACGAACAAGTAACTGAGTAACACACACACACACCACAATTTTCCGGCGTATATAACAAGTCTCGCGCGCCGGACCAAATGCAAGCTCCGGGTCGGCAACAACACAACAATGGGAGAACCGAACAATGGAGAGCGATCAAAGGGTTGAGGGGGGTGGGGTGGGGGGGGGTAGATAAAACACAAAAACGATTAATGTTAAAGGTAAATCGAACGTGAATGGCGGGCGAATTGTTGGCGCGCAAAGGAGGGTGTTACTATCTATCTATCTATCTATCTATTGCCTGACGCCGTGATCCCCGAAGAGGTGGCCACGAACGAACCGCCCCCATGCACCTCTGTCCCCGGTCAGTCGACGCCCCTCCTCCCAACCAGCACCGCCTTCATCCATATACTTCCTCACTCCATCCTTTCACGGTCTCTCTTTCGGTCTACCTCTCCCTCTCTGTCGTTCCACCTCTCTCTCGTACACCTTCTTAGTCATTCTCTCGCTTCCCATACGTTCTATATGGCCGAACCATCTCAAGATATATACAGTATATATATATATATATATATATATATATATATATATATATATATATATAGTGTATAAATATGGATGAGAGAGAGAGAGAGAGAGAGAGAGAGCGAGCGCGCGCGCATATAGTAGGCGAGATGGCGTTAAAATTGGCCAAAGGGTTGGAACTTTATTAATGATGTAGGAATCAGGGACCAGGGGAATTAATTAATACTGTATTGTCACTAGTGTGCAGCCATCCTTATTTCTCTCTCTCTCTCTCTCTCTCTCTCTCTCTCTCTCTCTCTCTCTCTCTCTCTCTCTCTCTCTCTCTCTCTCTCTCTCTCTCTTTCTCTTCTTCTCTCTTCTTTCTTTCTTTCTTTTCTTCTTTCTTTCTTTCGTTCTTTCTCTCTCTCTCTCTCTCTATCTCTCTCTCTCTCTCTCTCTGCCTCTCTCTCTCTCTCTCTCTCTCTCTCTCTCTCTCGTATATATATATATATATATATATATATATATATATATATATACTGTATAATGTGTATATGTATGTATATATATATCTTTCCAAACGCCTATCAATCCATCTATATATCTATCTAGCTATCTATCAGTCTCCACACCACCTATCAACTACCTATCTATCTATCTATCCATCTATTTATCTATCAGTCTCCCCACCACCTATCAACTACTTATCTCTTCATGCCTTCTTTCACTCTGGCGACACACTGAAGGGGCTAGTGGATTGTTTTATATATATATATTTGTTTTAATGTTTGGTCTATTAATTCATGTATTAATTTATTTTTTAGTTTCCTCACTAGATCTCCATCAAGCTTAGACAAGCTCCCTGTAAACGCTCATTCAAGATAAATTTGTTAATTTTTCGGTAGAAAATATCCCGTCCGAAGGCCGGTTCCTCTTAAAATTAGTCTCGCTAGCGCTCGCAACGAAAAAAATCGACACCTAAATAGCACGAAAGGTTATAAAATTGACCATGACATGGGGCGAAAGGTGTTAAAATCGCCAAACTAACGGGCCGAACGTCATAAAATCTCAAAACTAATGGGGCTGAACACGAGAGAGAAAAGGGACCAGAAAACCGAACCATCTCCCCGTAAGAATGGTTGGAGATGTGATTGTTGTTTGGCCAATCGGTAAAGCCTCTTCTGTTGCATCCACCTGATTGGCTATGTGTCTAGCTATCTATCTATCTGTGTCGGTCTATCTTTCTATCTATCTATCTGTATGTGTCTCTATCTTTTGTTTATCACCTACTCTGTGTGTATATACTGTATATATATATATATATATATATATATATATATATATATATATATATATATATATATATATATATATATATATATACTGTATACTGTATATATTTATATTAATCACTTAATTCATCGTTCTGTCTATTTATTAACCTATCATTACATTGATCTATCTATCTAGCTGTGTCTGTCTATCTTTTGTTTATCAGCTATATATACAGTATATATATATTAATCTCTCAATCTATATATCTGCTTATCTATCTATCTATCTATCAATTATCTATATATCTAGCTATCTTTTATGTATCACCTATCTACTGTATATATTAATCTTGCCATTCATCTTTCTGTCTATCTGTTAGCCTATCAATCCGTATGTTTCTCTAGCTAACCATCTCTCTCTCTCTCTCTCTCTTCTTCTTCTTTTCTATCCTTTCGTTCAACTTTCCTTTTCTATCGGATATGCCATCTCTAAGAATTAAGTCCTGACCACCTCGTTTGTATCGTAAGGTCTGTGTGGCCAGTGTATCTATGTATATCTATGTAGATCTCTATCTATCTATCTATGTATCTATATATCTTCCCACGCATCTATCCATCTATCTTCCTATCATCTATCAAATACCTATATCATCACCACACCTTACACTCCCACAACATTTAAGGGGAGATTTTTTAGTTTGTTTTCTACTCCTCCAGCAATCTTAAAATTTCACCCCCTTGACCCTCTTTCAAGATAAATTTGTACATTTTTCGGTAGAAAAATGTCCCGGCTGAAAGCCGGTTCCTCTTATATTACAGGCTCGCTATCGCTCGCCAGGATAAAATCGACACCTAAATGGCACGAAAGGTCTTAAAATTGACAGAAATGGGTTGAAAGTTCTTAAAATCGTCAAAATAATGGGGCGAACGTCTTAAAATCTCAAAATCAATGGGGCTAAAGATGAGGGAGAAAGGGGTTCAGAAAAAAATCCTCCAGGTGGAAATCTCCCCTTAACAATGATGGGAGATGTGATTACTCTTTGGCCAATCGATAACAAAAATTCTGCGCCATTCAGCTGATTGGGACTTTATTGCGGGTGGTTCTTTATTGGGACTTTATTGCGGGTGGTTCTTTATTGGGACTTTATTGCGGGTGGTTCTTTATTGGGACTTTATTGGGACTTTATTGCGGGTGGTTCTTTATTGGGACTTTATTGCGGGTGGTTCTTTATTGGGACTTTATTGCGGGTGGTTCTTTATTGGACTTTATTGCGGGTGGTTCTTTATTGGGACTTTATTGCGGGTGGTTCTTTATTGGGACTATTGCGGGTGGTTCTTTATTGGGACTTTATTGCGGGTGGTTCTTGTTTGGGACTTTATTGCGGGTGGTTTTTGTTTGGGACTTTATTGCGGGTGGTTCTTGTTTGGGACTTTATTGCGGGTGGTTCTTTATTGGGACTATTGCGGGTGGTTCTTTATTGGGACTATTGCGGGTGGTTCTTTATTGGGACTTTATTGCGGGTGGTTCTTGTTTGGGACTTTATTGCGGGTGGTTCTTGTTTGGGACTTTATTGCGGGTGGTTCTTGTTTGGGACTTTATTGCGGGTGGTTCTTTATTGGGACTTTATTGCGGGTGGTTCTTGTTTGGGACTTTATTGCGGGTGGTTCTTGTTTGGGACTTTATTGCGGGTGGTTCTTTATTGGGACTTTATTGCGGGTGGTTCTTTATTGGGACTTTATTGCGGGTGGTTCTTTATTGGACTTTATTGCGGGTGGTTCTTTATTGGGACTTTATTGCGGGTGGTTCTTTATTGGGACTATTGCGGGTGGTTCTTTATTGGGACTTTATTGCGGGTGGTTCTTGTTTGGGACTTTATTGCGGGTGGTTCTTGTTTGGGACTTTATTGCGGGTGGTTCTTGTTTGGGACTTTATTGCGGGTGGTTCTTTATTGGGACTTTATTGCGGGTGGTTCTTTATTGGGACTATTGCGGGTGGTTCTTGTTTGGGACTTTATTGCGGGTGGTTCTTGTTTGGGACTTTATTGCGGGTGGTTCTTGTTTGGGACTTTATTGCGGGTGGTTCTTGTTTGGGACTTTATTGCGGGTGGTTCTTGTTTGGGACTTTATTGCGGGTGGTTCTTGTTTGGGACTTTATTGCGGGTGGTTCTTGTTTGGGACTTTATTGCGGGTGGTTCTTTATTGGGACTTTATTGCGGGTGGTTCTTTATTGGGACTATTGCGGGTGGTTCTTGTTTGGGACTTTATTGCGGGTGGTTCTTGTTTGGGACTTTATTGCGGGTGGTTCTTGTTTGGGACTTTATTGCGGGTGGTTCTTGTTTGGGACTTTATTGCGGGTGGTTCTTGTTTGGGACTTTATTGCGGGTGGTTCTTGTTTGGGACTTTATTGCGGGTGGTTCTTTATTGGGACTTTATTGCGGGTGGTTCTTTATTGGGACTTTATTGCGGGTGGTTCTTGTTTGGGACTTTATTGCGGGTGGTTCTTGTTTGGGACTTTATTGCGGTTGGTTCTTTATTGGGACTTTATTGCGGGTGGTTCTTTATTGGGACTATTGCGGGTGGTTCTTGTTTGGGACTTTATTGCGGGTGGTTCTTGTTTGGGACTTTATTGCGAGTGGTTCTTGTTTGGGACTTTATTGCGGGTGGTTCTTGTTTGGGACTTTATTGCGGGTGGTTCTTTATTGGGACTTTATTGCGGGTGGTTCTTTAGTTATTTGTCTTTGTCTTTGTGTTTGTTTAGCTTTGTTTTCATTCATTTACTACAGTATATTATCTTGTGGGTTTTTTTTCATCATTGTTTATTACTTGCTGCCCTCTGACCATTTAAGTTTCTGATAATATTATTGATATAAGAATTTACACACACACACACACACACACACACACACATATATATATAAATGTATATTACAGTATTGTAAAGTATATAATTTATACAGTATATATATATTATGTGAGTGTGTTGTTTTATTTATCTACCTTTCACTGTTACTCCCCCTCCTCCCCTCCTCTCCCCACTTCCATTCTCCCTCATTCCCTTCCATTCAGTATCCCCCATTTCTCTCTCCCCCCTCCCCCCCCCCCCCCCTTTCTATTCCTCCTGGGGCTTGTCATCGAATAGTGTGGTGGACGCCTTTTATTATTAGGGTCAATATTAATTTAGCCTCGGAACTGGTTGTGCGTGTGTGTGTGTGTGTGTGTGTGTGTGGTGTGTGGTGTGTGTGTGTGTGTGTGTTTTCCCTTCTTTCTTCACGTCTAGTCTTTATTTTAGTCTTCTTTATTCTTTACTCTATCTATCTATTGTCTGACGCCGTGATCCCCGAAGGGGTGGCCACGAACTGTCCCCAGTCAGTCGACGCCCCTCCTCCCAACCAGCACCGCCTTCATTCATATACTTCCTCACTCCATCCTTCCACCTCACTCTTGTATACCCTCTTAGTCATTCTCTCGCTTCTGATACGTTCCATATGGCCGAACCATCTCAAGGTGTTCCATTTCACACTTTCCAGCACATCTACCTTCATACCACACCTCCTTCTTACTTCCTCATTCGTCTGTCTATCCCTCGCGATAGCGAGCTTGTAATTGTGGAGGAACCGGCCTTCGGCCGTGAAATTTTTGTACTGAAAAATTTACAAACTAATCTGGAAGGGGGATCTAATGGATGTTTATTGTTTTAAGTTTGGTGGAGGTCTAGGGAGGAAACTAGAAAAATAAATGTATATATATATATATTTATATACTGTATAATTATATATAGGCTATAGACTAAACAAAATAACCACTGTCCCCATAACAGAGAGGTACTGGTCCATGGTTAATTCATGTGATGGGAAAGCGCTCTCTCTCTCTCTCTCTCTCTCTCTCTCTCTCTCTCTCTCTCTCTCTCTCTCTCTCTCTCTCTCTCTCTCTCTCTCTCTCTTATATACGTGAACGCACGGTGATAAAAATGTAGTGCATCTTCTCTCTTATATACGTGAACGCACGGTGATAAAAAGAGGAGAGAGTTCTTAGTGAGAGAGAGAGAGAGAGAGAGAGAGAGAGAGATCCATCCATCTCTCCCCGGTTCATCCCCCCCCCCCCCCTCCCTCCCTCCCTCCCTCCCAACCTAATATATCGCCTGGTTATTGATGGTTAAGGGCCCCCACCCCACCACCTCCCCCCGTGTTATTACAAAATACGGATGATCGACTTTAATTAGGCTTTTTTATAATTAGCTGCTCTCCGCTGCTCCAGGTGTGGGTATTGTTGAAGGTGATTAGGGCGGGATGAGCAACGGGCACTAATATCTTTTTACTAGTATAATTTTGTGCTTAATATATATATATATATATATACTGTATATGATAGAGAGAGAGAGAGAGATTCAATGAGTTAACGCATATTTCTTACATGCATGATACCTGCGTCGTACCTAGGCATTGAATCGAATCCCACCTATAGCAGGTGTGATTTGGCAGTTTATTTATCCAGCAGAATGTGAATGCAGCACATTTTGTAAATGATATGTACAGTATATATATTAGCTTCAATACATATAGCAACAATTTAATATTGCTTTACCCCCCAGTGGTACTAGATTCAACGTGTCGTTTTCTTATACAGCCCTTCTCTCTTCCGTTTTCTTTTACAGCCCTTCTCTCTTCCGTTTTCTTTTACAGCCCTTCTCTCTTCCGTTTTCTTTTACAGCCATTCTCTCTCTCGTTTTCTTATACACCACATTCTCTCTTCCGTTTTCTTATACACCAATTCTCTCTCCCGTTTTCTTATACACCACATTCTCTCTCCCGTTTTCTTATACAGCCATTCTCTCTCTCGTTTTCTTATACACCACATTCTCTCTTCCGTTTTCTTATACACCTATTCTCTCTCCCGTTTTCTTATACACCACATTCTCTCTCCCGTTTTCTTATACAGCCATTCTCTCTCCCGTTTTCTTATACACCACATTCTCTCTTCCGTTTTCTTATACAGCCATTCTCTCTCCCGTTTTCTTATACAGCCACTCTCTCTCCTGTTTTCTTATACAGCCATTCTTTCTTCCGTTTTCTTATACAGCCATTCTCTCTCCCGTTTTCTTATACAGGCACTCTCTCTCCCGTTTTCTTATATAGCCATTATGCCTCCCATATTCTTATACACCCATTCTCTCTCTGCCTTCCCCCAGGTCCCCCAGCACCCACAAGATGTCCCCCTGGGTGAAGCGGGTGTTTATCCACGTGATGCCCCGCCTGTTGCTGATGAGGCGCCCCCAGTACGACCCCAAGGACCGGCTCCTCAAGGAACAAGCCCAGGGTCCAGACTACATCGACGGCATCAACGAAGAGATATGGTGAGCTAATAACCCTTTCCATGTTTTGTGGAATGCTGGTTTGAGTTTCCAAATGGGCTGCTTGCAGTTTATATCAATCGTTTAAGGGGAGATGGGCGTATTTATTTCCTCATATATGTATATTTTTATAATTTGTTTAGTTTCCCCCCTAAACCTCCATCAAGCTTTAAACCCCCCCCCCCCCCCAAGACCCTCCATTAAGATATGTTTGTACATTTTTCGATAGAAAAATTTCCCGGCCAAAGGCCGGTTTCTTTTAAATTACAGGCTCGCTATCGCTCGCCAGGAAAATCTCGACTCCTGAATGACACGAAAAGTCTTAATATTGACAAAGAAATGGGGCGAAAAGTCTTAAAATCGCCTAACTAATGAACCCCAAGGACCGGCACCTCAAGGAAGCCCAGGGACCAGACTACATCGACGGTATCAACGAAGAGATATGGTGAGCTATATGTGATATGTGTAGGTGACAAAATGATTGTTGGAGATCTGTGTTCATATTTATCTTATTGATCATTGATGCAAATACGAGGCCATAGATAAACGGCCTTCAAACCCAAGAAATCAACAATTAACGAATTATGCTGTGCTCCATGTTGTTGTTGTTGTTGTTGCTCCCTAAGCTGCCTGGCCGAACAGCCCCGAGTCCCTGAGGAAGGCCATGGCCACGATCGGGCTTTCCCACAGAGCTCTCATTGAGTGTAGGTTGTGTTGTTGGCGTAAGTGGTTGTGTGAAATGCAGTCTTCTATGATGTGTTTAATGGTATGGGGTGCTGTGTTACATCCCGGGCAGACGTCGACAACGGAGTCATCCAGTCTCTTCTGATAGCTCAGGAGAGCTGGATGGTGTCCACATCTCAGCCTGGCCAGGTGGACTCTGTCCTCGCGAGGGAGGGAGGATTCGGAAGGATGGATTTCGGGAGGTCGTGCATGCAGCTGCGTGTTGTCTGTGAGTGAGTGGATGGATTGGCGAGAGATATGAGTATGGATGTGCTTCTGGAAGTTGGTTCGGGGTGGGCAGGGAGGGAGAGAGGACAATAACTGTGTGTGATACCGTGTGCTGGGTGTTGTTTTGATATTTCTTGGTGTCTGTGGGTGTGTTGCCATGTAGTTTAGTGGGTGGTCTTGGTTCGTGGAGGCTGCTGCCAGGAATTGAGTGCCTCTCATGTCCAGATGGTCTTTGACTTTGAGGATTTTGGTTTCGTGATGTAGATGATCTGTGGGTGCAGTAGCTGTGCAGCCTGTAATGATCTTCAGGGCTTTGTTTTGGATAGTCTGTAAGGTCTTATGATGTGTTTCAGCTAGGTTAGAAGCCCAGGCTGGGCTTGCGTATTCCATTACTGATCTTATGTATTGTTTATATACTGTGGTGGTAGTTTCTTTGTTGTGTCCAAATTTTGTGTGAGCAAGTGACCTGAGGGCGTTAAGTCTGGGTGTCAGTTTCTTTTTAATGTTTGTGGTGTGCTGTTTGAATGTCATATGAG
Organism: Paralithodes platypus; assembly: GCA_032716605.1. NCBI lineage: Eukaryota > Metazoa > Arthropoda > Malacostraca > Decapoda > Lithodidae > Paralithodes > Paralithodes platypus. Next base: position 51,624,708 of record CM064527.1, read on the forward strand.
TATCATATGTTACTCCTAGGATTTTGGGTGTGTGTGTATGTGTTAGGGGTGTGTTGTTTATGGTGAGTTGAGGGATGTATTCGTGTTCACCTGTCCAGCTCCATGTTTTGTGGAATGCTGGCTTGGAGTTTTGAAATGGGCTGCTTGCAGTTCGTATCAATCGTTTAATTCAGTGCAGGCATTTCATTACACATTCCTAGATGTGTGTGAATTTGTATTTTGTTTTTGTGTGTTCATTGTTTTCTGTTCTGTTGTCCCTATTCTGGCTCTGTCTTGAGTCCCCCCCCCCCCAAAAAAAAAAAAACCCCACAAAAAAACCCCACAAAGGAAAAGTGTGGATTGGGCCTGAGTATATAGATAGATAGATAGAGACACTATGGGATCTATTCCAATTTTATGGGATATCTGGCATGATTATTGATCTGTTGTCCGAACTGTACACAGGAACAGGAAGTGGTGGCAACTGTGGTGGGCAGGCCTCACCCTTTTTCTTTAGGAACTCAGGAGTGGCACAGGGGTGTTACTGGCACCATAACTTTTCAATATTTTTATGAACTGGTTACTGAGCCGGACAAAAAAAAAACTCTGAATGTGTTCATTTTTCGGTAGATTCTACAATTTAGGTTTGCTATTGCTCGCCAGGAAAGAAATTGACACCTCAACGACACGGAAAGTCTTAAAATCGCCAAACTAATGCAGCAAATGTCTTGAAATCTCAAAAGTAATGGGGCTAAACGTGAGAGAAAATGGGGTCTATAACACACCTCCTTAATACTGTTCATAAGTTAGTTTCGCTGGGTGACTATTCCAAGTGGTGAAGACTGCGGGGAAGATTACGTTACTCTTGGCTGAGGCAAGACGAGCGATCATGTCGAGAATTACTTGGGATGGACAGAGTCATATCCTGGGGCTTCGTGCACAGAGACCCCTGGCAGTGGAGTCGGAGGGTGATTGTAGTTACACCCTGCCAAATTGAATAAAACCATTTGTCATTAGCCATGTGGAATTCAAAGTAATGCCTTTCTGATACACAAACATATACTTTTCTCGCTCACACATTCATTCTCTCTTCTGTCAATACACACACACACACACACACACACACACACACACACACACATACACACAGACAGACAGACAGACAGACACACGCACACAGACACAGACAATTGAAGTGCCATATTGACCAAGGAAGAGTAAATGGCGGAAGAGGAGAAGGGGGAAGACAAAGTGGAGGAGGAGGTGGATTTGGAGGTGGATTTGGAGGAGTAGGAGGAGGAAGAGGAGAAAAAGGAGGTGAAGAAGGAGGAGGGAAAGGAGGTGAAGAAGGAGGAAGAGGAAAAGGAGGTGGAGGAGAAGGAGGAAGAGCAAAAGGAGGTGGAGGAGAAGGAGGAAGAGGAAAAGGAGGTGAAGAAGAAGGAAGAGGAAAAGGAGGTGAAGAAGAAGTAAGAGGAGGAAAAGGAGGTGAAGAAGAAGTAAGAGGAGGAAAAGGAGGTGAAGAAGGAGTAAGAGGAGGAAAAGGAGGTGAAGAAGGAGTAGGATAAAGAGGTGAAGAAGAAGGAAGAGGAAAAGGAGGGAGAAGAGTAGGAAAAGGGGGACGACGATGGGGAGAAAAAGGAGGAGGAGGAAGAAAAGGGTGAGGAGGAGGAAGAAGAGGAAGAAAGGGTGAGGAGGAGGAAGAAGAGGAAGAAAAGGAGGAGGAGGAGGAAGAAGAGGAAGAAAAGGGTGAGGAGGAAGAAGAGGAAGAAAAGGGTGAGGAGGAGGAAGAAGAGGAAGAAAAGGGTGAGGAAGAGGAAGAAAAGGGTGAGGAGGAGGAAGAAAGGGTGAGGAGGAGGAAGAAGAGGAAGAAAAGGGTGAGGAGGAGGAAGAAGAGGAAGAAAAGTGTGAGGAGGAGGAAGAAGAGGAAGAAAAGGGTGAGGAGGAGGAAGAAAAGGGTGAGGAGGAAGAAGAGGAAAAGGATGGTGAAAGTATGCAGTCTAGAAGGAGCGAGGGACGAAGAGAGAAAGAGAGAGTGGAGTTAGAGAGAGAGAGAGAGCGCGTGAGTTTAGGGAAGAGAGAAAAAGAGTGAGATTGGCGTGAAGGATATTGACCTTTGAGAGAGAGAGAGAGAGAGAGAGAGCGAGAGCGAGAGCAAATATTTAGTGTTATGATTTTTTTTTTTGCTGGGCCCTCCTCTCCCTCATGTTTAGCACCATTACTATTGAGATTAAAAGACATTCGCCCCATTAGTTTGGCGATTTTTAAGATCTTTTGCCCCATTTATGTCAATTTGAAGACGTTTCGTGCCATGTCGTTTTTCCTAGTGAGCGATAGCGAGCCTGTAATTTAGTAGGAACAGGCCTTTCGCCGGAACATTTTTCTACCGAAAAATTTACACATTTATCTCGAAAGAGAGAGAGAGAGAGAGAGAGAGATAATATGTTAAGTATATAGGGGATTATAGGTAATAACACAACATATTAATTATTGGATAAGTGATAATAAGTATAAACGTACAGGTATATAAGTACAGATATATGATAAGGCTTATAATAAAAGCCTGAGGAGCAAGGTGATATATGACTTGTGTGGTCTAATATATCTAGGGGATATAGGAGCTTGGCTATAGAGGATGAGTCTGAGTCTAGAGGGAGTAAAGAGCTCTGACTCTCTCTGGCTGAGGTCTGTTGAAGTCTAACTGAAGATGCCTGAGTAAGAAGGCATCGACTGGGTTCAAGGATGCTGAAGCAACACAGCATCAACTCAGCATTCTGGTATGACGTATGACCGGATAAATACGTTATACAGTTTACATTTACAGAGGAAATGGGTGTTGATTTAAGTGGAAGTAACAACAAATATATTATATGTTAAAGAGATAGATAAAGTTATAGGGAGTTCAATGAATGAAGAATGTTTAATATGAATGTTAAGAGTTTAGAAGTTACAGGGATAAAGGCATATAAGCAGTGAGATATATGTATAGCAATATATATGTAGGGCTTATAATGTCATACTACAAAGGAGTACAAAGTACAAAGGAGTACAAAGGAAATCAAGCAACAACAGATCTAGTGACCCTTCTAGGTTGCTTGTCCTCCAAAACACTGAGGATCAAGTGTCCAAACAGTGGTTTAGAGTGGGTAAGGGAACATTGGAAAGGGAATTACTGCCCTGGAACTAATGTCCGTGGCAGGATTAGGAAGTTAGTAGGGGACAGATGGGTTAGTAACTGAGGGGGGGATAAAATAAAGTTATTCATTTACAAACGCAGTCAGTCGCGGGTTTGATGCGAGATATTTGTCTAGGCGGAGTTTAAATGAATCAACGGTGATGCAGTCTATAACGTTTCGGGGAAGCCCATTCCACAAGTTGACAACTCGATTGAAGAAGAAATTCTTAGATTCGTGTGAGTTAAAAGATTTACCAATAATTTTGCAACCGTTTCCCCGCGTGTAATTAGATTGGTCGATAGTGAAGTACTTACTACAGTTCATATTGTCGATGCCTTGATGATTTTGAACACTTGAATTAAGTCACCTCTTAATCTGCGCTGGGTTAAAGGAAATAGATTTAATTCTCTAAGACGCTTTCGTATGGTTTGTTCTTTAGGCTAGGTATCATTTTGGTAACTCTACGTTGAACTCGTTCTAGCTTGTTTATATCTTTTTGGTAATAAGGGCACCAGGATTGAACGCAGTATTCCAGAAGAGGGCGGACTAATGAATTGTAAAGGGTTAGGATAACTTCTTTGGATTTATGCTCAAATGACCTGCCTATAAAGCCAATTATTTTGTTTGCCTTCTTAACAACTTCTGAACATTGTTGACTCGGTTTTAGGTTACTCGATATTGTTACTGCCAGATCGGTTTCTCTGTTTACATTCTTAAGCTGAGTGCCATTCATCGAATAGTTTGCTTTCTCATTTAGGTATCCGATATGTAGTACTTACATTTATCCGCATTGAAACTCATTTGCCAAATTTGGGCCCAACATGACAATTTATCTAGATTGTGTTGCATATCGTCAACTTGTTCTTTTGAGAGTACGCTATTTGCAATTTTGTATCGTCAGCAAATTTTGAGATTGTACAGGTGAGACCCTCATCTATGTCGTTGATGTAAATTAGAAAGAGAATTGGTCCTAGTACCGATCCCTGGGGTACCCCGCTACTTACATTGGTCCATTTAGATGCCTTACCGTTTATGACTACTCTTTGCTTTCTGTCGCTGAGCCAATTTTCTATCCATTTCAACACACCGTCTTGTATTCCAGGCGCTTTTAGTTTTAGCAGTAAACGTTTGTGGGGAACTTTGTCAAAGGCCTTTTGAAAATCAAGGTATATAATATCTACAGCTTTACTCTCATCGTAGAGGTTGAGGATATCGTGGAAGAAGTCTAAGAGGTTTGTTAAACAGGAACGTTTTTACGAAAGCCGTGTTGAGTATCTTTAAGTATGTTATTTTCCTCTAAGTGATTTACGAGTCTGTCTCGTATGACCGTTTCTAGCATTTTACATACAACTGAGGTTAAGCTAATTGGACGATAGTTACTGGGTAGGGATTTGCTGCCTTTTTTGAATATCGGTGTTACGTTGGCTAGCTTCCACTGATCGGGCATAGTTCCAGACTGCAAGGATTTATTGAATAGTAATGTCAGTGGTTTAGAGAGCTCATCCTTAGCTTCCTTTAGAACTCTAGGCGAGATTGTATCAGGTCCAGGCGTTTTATTTACCTTGAGTTTATCTAAACAATTCAATACTTCTCTCTCTGTAACGGTGATATTGCTTAGAACATCTGAATTATCAATCTGAATCGGCGATGGTGTAGGGATATCACTGAGGTCTTCTGTTGTAAAAACTGATGCAAAGAAGGTATTGAGGGCATTACTCATTTGTTCTTCGTCTTTGGTGTATTCTCCATTTTCATCGACTAACGGTCCAACAGTTGAAGTAACGACTTTTTCTTTCTGATATAACTATAGAATTCTTTCGGGTTTGTTTTACTTTGATTCGCAATATGTAACTCTAAGGTCTTTTTACTTTGCTTAATTAACTTTTTGGCTTTGCGTCGTAGCTCTACAAATTTCAGCCGTTCTTCGTCATTTTGTGAGGATTTTAATCTATCATTAGCAAATTTTTTAGCAAGCAGGCAGTTTGAAATATCTTTATTCCACCATTTGGGCTTATTATTATGGCCTGGACGCCGAGTTTTCGATGGTATGCAGTCTTGCACTGCTTTTAGGTAAGTGGCTTCGAATAACTTCCAAGATGTATTTATGTCGTTATTGTGAATTAAAAAGCTCCAGTCAGTTTCTTTAAACATAGCTCTAAGTTTATGGAAGTTTGCTTTCTTGAAATTAGGGACTTTTTCGATGCTGCTATTTGGTTCGTTACTAGTAAACTTTAAAGTGAAAGTTATCGTACGATGGTCGCTGTTACTGAATTCATCACCAACATTCAAATTCTCTATTAATTCTTCTTTTGTTGCAAGTACAATGTCAAGAACGTTATTACCACGGGTCGGCGTTCCAACAAATTGATAAAGCGAACTCTCTTGCAAGTTCGTATACAAGTCATGTCCGGAGTGTGAAGTAAGAGTATCGCCCCACTTGGTCACAGGTAAATTAAAGTCACCAAAAATTACGGTATCTTGTGAGTTACTTACATCTGCAATTTGTTCGTAAATATCTCGGTCAGTTTGCACTGATTGAGCTGGAGGTCTGTATATTAATGCAAGTATTATTTTGGTACCTTTATTATTCTTTATTAGCACAAAAGATGCGTCGACGTTCACAATTTGAGGTTTTGACAAGAGGGTAGGGTTAAGACTTTCTTTGATATAAAGTAAAACGCCACCTCCATTTCTATTTATTCGGCTTTTCTCAAACATTACATATCCGGGAAGTGAATACTCTGCTAAAAAGTCTCTATCTTCTGTATTGAGCCAAGATTCTGTTATGCCAATCACATCATAATTTTCTGTAAACACTAGCTCCTCTAAATCTGAAAATTTATTGCGTATGCTACGAGCGTTTGCATAGAAAACCTTTAAATTTGTTAATTTAGAACTATTTAGAAGTGCACTACAGAGAGAGAGAGAGAGAGAGAGAGAGAGAGAGAGAGAGAGAGAGAGAGAGAGAGAGAGAGAGAGAGAGAGAGAGAGAGAGAGAGAGAGAAAAGGAGAGCGAAGGAAGTGAGAGAGTATAATTATGAGCTAGCGTTAGAACAGGAATTTAATATGAAGGTAGGCGGAACCGTTCCTTTGATCTTCACCGTAAATAACGTAATAGATGATGAAGGACTGGTAATTAACACGGGTAATGGAAAGTGTGAAGTGTGAAGGAAGTAGTATGATTAGGACCTGTGATATGATAGTGTGAGGTAATGCTGAAGTGTGATATTGAGTGCTGAGGTATGGAAGTATGTCGTAATAAGTGTTAACTGAAGTGTGACATAGTGTGCTGAGCTATATAGGTTACAGTAAGTGTGATGTGAATAACCATTGTAAAATGGAAAAATAAATATTCTGATTCTGATTCTGATGTGATAATATTTTTTGTTGTGTGTTTGTATTAGTTGATAATGTGAACTGGTGTGTGTGACAATTTATTAAAAGCGTAGGGCCATTGAGCGACGAAGTGCACAAAAATTGAGGGACCATCATTATTCTCTCTCTCTCTCACAAACACACACACACACACACACCTACACTACACCTACAACACACACCTACCTACAACACACACACACACACACACACCTAAAACACATACACACCTACAACACACACACACACCTACAACAACACCCACACACCTACAACAACACTCACACACCTACAAACACACCCCTACAACACACACACACACACACACACACATACCCCTACAACACACACACACACACACATACACCTGCAACACACACACACACATACCTGTCCTAGTAACTAATGCACCTAACTGGGGCCGACAATTAACCTGCCATTCGTCTCATTCATCGCCTCAGAATCACTCACGTTTCATTCAATATTTTCTTTTCTTTTTGCAGGATATTGTTTTACATTTTTATTTTGTTACTCTTGCGTTTTACAATTGTGCTCTTTTTAAACTTAGAAAATTTCTCTCTCTCTCTCTCTCTCTCTCTCTCTCTCTCTCTCTCTCTCTCTCTCTCTCTCTCTCTCTCTCTCTCTCTCTCTCTCTCTCTCTCTCTCTCTCTCTCTCTCTCTCTCTCTCTCTCTCTCTCTCTCTCTCTCATCCATCGCCTCTCACCAACCAATGTCCAACCTTTCCCCCGTAATTAATTTCACTCAGGTCCCTCTTAACTCTTGGTCAGACGTTTTTTTCCCCTGTTTCTTGGAGCTTCTCTTTTCCACCAATTCAACGTTTTTTCTTGCTGTTGGATCCACAAACACACATAATTATTAACCCTGTGAGAATTATGACGCATGTGGACAGTTAATTAATTGTTAAACTATTGATAAACTATTGTAATAACCCGCAAGACGACGTTCCAGATTGATCAAGCAGGTGAACATTACCTCAGGTGTTTGAGAGAAGGATAGTGAATGGTGTTATTGTTCGAGACTGTACCCTTACGGAGAGAAGAGTTATTCCACGTTAATCACTTTCTACCTTTCCCCCTTCCAGTATATATATATATATATATATATATACAGGAAGGTGTGGCAGAGTGGTCTTGCCACTGGACTGGTAATCCAATGGACCCGGGTTCGAATCCCAGTATGTCAATGGGAAGATATTGGGATGGAATTTGTGCTGTACCTAGTTTCAGTGCATTACCACAGCACACCGAAATTCCCCCAAAATACCCCCATTGTTCCCTGATTAAATAGCACTGTATGAATATTCCCATATTCAAAATATGCTGCAGGGTGGGGGGGGGGGCAATGCCTAGTGAGTTAATTGCTCAATAGGTGGCGTTCTGAGAGTGAGGGTCCGATTCTGGGGAATGAGACAATGAAGCGCAGGGGCGGAGCGGCTTCAGAGATGGAGTTGCTTCGAGCCTGGGTACTTCGCATGTCTCACTCCCTTGACTGGAACAAGGCCTCACCGTGTTCAGCGGTTGAGTGTGCAGGCTCTCAGCCTATGCCCGAGAGGGAGTAGTTGGAATATAGAAAGAACAAAAAAGCATATATATATATATATATATATATATGTATGTATACTGTATTATATACAGTATATGTATTTATTATTTATTTTTAACTATGTTTGTATTTTAATTTTTCTTTACCTTTAGCTGTTTTGCCGTTTTTACCATATACCTTAAATAGGCTTTGCACTTACCTTTACCTCTTTTACACGTTCTATAGCTTTGATTGATGACTGTGTATATATTCCTCCCTCCCTACAGTGACCCCTTCGAGTATGGTGAGCAGGACAGCCTGGGGGGCGGCACTCCTGGCTACAAGTACAACGAGGACTTCCTCTCCTCGCACACCACGGGGAAGTGTGGTAAGTTGTGTGTGTGTGTGGGGGGGGGGGGGGGGGGGTGTTGGAGGGGTGTGTGTGTGTGTGAAGGGAGAGTGTGTGTGTAGGGGGAGTGTGTTGGAGGGGTGTAGGTTGTGTGTGTGTAGGGGAGGGGTGTAGTGTGTATGTGTGTATGTGTGTGTGTGTGTGTGTGTGTGTGTGTGTGTAGGCGAAGTGTGTGTTGCAGGTGTAATTTGTGTGCGTGTAGGGGGAGTGTGTGTGTGTGTGTGTATTGGGGGAGATGTAGGTTGTGTGCGTGTAGGGAGAGTTTGTATTGGTGGGGTGTAGTGTGTGTGTGTTGGGGGGTGTAGGTTGTGTGCGTGTCCTGTAGAGGGAGTGTGTGTTGGAGGGGTGTAGTGTGTGTGTGTGTGTGTGTGTGGTGTGTGTGTGTGTGTGTGTGTGTGTGTGTGTGTGTGTGTGTGTGTTGTGTGTGTGTGTGTGTGTGTGTGTGTGTGTGTGTGTGTGTGTGTGTGTGTGTGTGTGTGTGTGTGTGTGTGTGTGTGTGTGTGTGTGTGTGTGTGTGTGTGTGTGTGTGTGTTGGGAGGGGGTGTAGGTGGGGTAGTATGTATTGCGTGTGTGGGGGGGGGGGGAGGGTAGTGTTGAGTGATTGTGTGTGTGTGTTTGTGTATGTGTATGTATATGCTTATGCTTGTAGGAGTTTTGTGTTCAAGGATGTGTGTGTAAGTGAAAGTACAGTTTATGGTGGTATGATTAATGTGCCAAGGGGAAGTATTAGTTTTTGTTTTTGTTTTTTTTCTGAACAGCACTTGCTAAATGATGGCAAGCCGATATTTAGGGGATCCACTTCCAGCAACAACAAAAAAAAAAAATCAAAAAAATCAAACTAAGTTAAATACCTATACTCCCGGAAGGTTGATGGGAAGCCGATTTTTATGATTCCCCTTAACCCCGTCTGTGCCGGCGACGGCTTTTTCATTTTATTCTAACTATACTTAGACGATTTTGTCCAGTTTAAGAAAGAAATGTGGTAGTAAAACGGGTTAAGTGTGATAGTTCGGATCATGGTCATTGCTGGAGGCTCTTTTTAAACTGAATAAAATTGCCTTATATTAGCCAAAAGGAAGTGAAAACGGACGGCCCCGGTACAGAAAGGTTTAACAACAGTTGGCTGATGCCAGTGTTGCCAACTTAGCTACTTTCTCGCTAGATCTAGAGGCCAATTTTTACATCTAGCGGCATGAATTCTAGCGATATTCTGGAGACGTGAGCGATTATAGAACGATATTCTAGAGAGATTGTGGCATTATTCTAGCGATTTTCGGCGTTTATTTACTATCTAGCGGACTTGAAGCGGCATTAATTCTAGCGATATTCTGGAGACGTGAGCTATTTTAGAGATTTTGGCATTAATTCTAGCTATTTTCGGCATTTTAGAGAGATATTATAGAGATTGTGGCATTATTCTAGCTATTTTCGGCAGTTTGGAGCGATATTCTAGATATGTTGGATTTATTCTAGCAACGTCTATTTTTTATTGATTGTTTCCCGATTGCCTGGTTCGGAGTTTTATAGTTTTAAGTTGGTCGAACTCTTCTATTTACTTAACTTTAATATTATGTATTGATTTATTTTGTGTCTATTTAATTTTATCACAATCCAGCTTCCTGTTTCATCGATGTTTAAGTGTAATACTATATAATATATATATATATATATATATATATATATATATATATATATATATATATATATATATATATATATATATATTATATATATATATATATCCACATTTATGTTTCGTATCTTTAGTAAGTTTATTCATTTACTTTGCACTTAACTTCTTTAATGAATTAATTTGCTTAAGTTATTAGAAAAAAAACATATATTTATGTTTTGTTTCTTTTCCTAATTGATTTTTTGTTTTAGAATAATTAGATGATTACTTTAGTTTATTTTGTGACCATTGGGTAATTAGTGAGGAGCTACCACAGCTGCCGCCTCCATGGACCTTACCGCACCGGCCTGGTCACCCGTGGGCGGCCCTGTCCCATGTGTGCCCTGGTGCTCTTGAAACTAAGGCTCAATCGTGAGTACAGGAGGACAAATAAGTCATGTCTCGCCACCAATTATAGTTGGATCAATCATTAGTATCAACAATAACTAAACATGATTATTGTTTCATTTCGAGTGAGATGTAGAAACATGTCCCTACACTTACCCACCCTATTCAACATCTGACAGGCATTACTACAGTTTAGAATATCAGCAATATCTTAACATGATTGTTTTGTCATTGCGAGTGAGATATACAAACATGTTCCTACACTTACCCACCCTATTCAACATCTGACAGACACTATTACAGTACAGAGTATCAGCAATATCTAAACATGAGTTTTGTCATTTCAAGTGAGATATACAAACATGTTCCTACACTTACCCACTCTATTCAACATCTGACAGACATTAATACAGTACAGAGTATCAGCAATATACATGTTCGTACACTTACCCACCCTATTCAACATCTGACAGCCATTAATACAGTACAGAGCGATCCAAACGTAATGCCAGGTGAGACATGACTTATTAGCGTTACCGTAACTGAGGCCTCGGGGTAGTGAGGCAAGGAAGGGACTAACTGGACCGGGGGATTGTTGGGCTCGATTTTTAGTACTTGGCTATTTTCAACTGAATTTATTTTTACGATTTGTATTTCGGCTGGACACGAATATTGTTATTTTTATTGCATTGTCTACAACTCTTAATATGGTATAATTCCAAATGAAGCCACTACTTTTAAGCTCCTCGGTGGTCTAGTGGTTTAGGTGCTGGAGTGCTGCACTACTGGCCTGGGTTCGAACCCTGGCTGGGGCATGACACAAAAATATAAAAATTATTAATATATAATCTCGGTTATAACACTGATCTTGGAATTGACCTGGATTCGATTCCTAGTATATCCAAGGGAAAATATTATTAGGAGTAAACTTGTGCTTCACTTAGTTTCATTATTACATCGTAATTTCACGAGCATTATTTATATTACCCTAGCTGTTACCAGTTGAATAGTAATATTACCCTAGCTGTTACCAGTTGAATAGTAATATTACCCTAGCTGTTACCAGTTGAATAGTAATATTACCCTAGCTGTTACCAGTTGAATAGTAATATTACCCTAGCTGTTACCAGTTGAATAGTAATATTACCCTAGCTGTTACCAGTTGAATAGTAATATTACCCTAGCTGTTACCAGTTGAATAGTAATATTACCCTAGCTGTTACCAGTTGAATAGTAATTTATGGATACCCCGAATCCCAAAATCATCAATGAGTCCGAGTCTCGTCTCGTGGCATGTGTTGTGAGGGTATAGATCAAACAGTGTGATGTGTTATGAGGAAGCTATGGTAATGACAAGTGGCTGTTCTGCGCCATCTGTCTGACCCCCCCAAACTGTCTATGCTGCACATGTCTGGATGGTTGAAATATATACATAACTATGTATATAATACAACTATATAATTATGCCAATATATATTCATTAAAGTTTCCTATATATTCATGATGTTTTTACTTGTGATGTATTTGCTGAAAATGCGTGTCTTTTATGCAGTTTCTCGTTATGAATAAATTTAATTATATATTTTAATCTTTAAAATACAATATAGATATATATGTATCTTATAGTTATTTATAAAATGGTAAATAATATATTTTACGGCACACCAAGTACTGGAGTGGAAGCTAACAATGCCCCGCGGGATGGTCCCTTTACATGTTGACTTGAACTAACAACCCGGTGGCTTGGGGGTCTTAGGGTGGCTTAGGGGTCTTAGGGTGGCTTGGGGGTGTTAGGGTGGCTTAGGAATGTTAGGGTGGCTTGGGGGTCCTAGGGTGGCTTGGTGATCTTAGGGTGGCTTGGGGGTATAAGGTGGGCTTGGGGGTCTTAGGGTGGTTTGGGGGTGTAAAGGTGGCTTGGGGGTGTTAGGGTGGTTTGGGGGTCTTAGGGTGGCTTGGGGGTGTAAGAGGCCTTGGGGGGCTTAGGGTGGCTTGGGAGTGTAAGAGGGCTTGGAGGTCTTAGGGTGGCTTGGGGGTGTAAGGGTGGCTTGGGGGTCTTAGGGTGGCTTGGGGGTGTAAGAGGGCTTGGGGGTCTTAGGGTGGCTTGGGAGTGTAAGAGGAGCTTGGAGGTCTTAGGGTGGCTTTGGGGTCTTAGGGTGGCTTGGGGGTGTAAGGGTGGCTTGGGGGTGTTAGGGTGGTTTGGGGGTCTTAGGGTGGCTGGGGGTGTAAGAGGGCTTGGGGGTCTTAGGGTGGCTTGGGAGTGGAAGAGGGGCTTGGAGGTCTTAGGGTGGCTTGGGGTTCTTAGGGTGGCTTGGGGGTGTAAGGGTGGTTTCGGTTGTGGCTTTATGGGTTATTTGTCTACTTCAGCTCCTATCTATTGTAGCCTTTAACCCCTTCAGCACCAGGGTCATCCCTTTTATAATATTCTGGCAATTATTAGACGCTTTTATGCAGCTTAGGAAGGACTGTATAACAATAATAAGGCTTCAAACTATTTCAACCAACCTTATTAATTACCACAGATCCTTCCTAAGTTGCATAATATCGTCTAAATTTAGCTAGAATACAATATAACCCACGACGCTGGTACTCAAAGGGTTAAGTACTCCCGTGTGCTATTTGCTTAGTCTTTAGCGTATTCTGTATTTTTGGTGTTTTGGGTGCTATGATGTTTGGTACTGCTAACCTGATGGCTTGGGGTTGTTTGAGTGGCTTTGGTTGGTTACTGGCTTTCTCTTCCCTCTCGCTCTCCTTTATGTAGTCTTTAACACCTTACGAGCGGCCTAGGCGGTATATTTGACCGTGCTGCCCAGCGGTTTTTTTTTTACCATAAATGGCGTAGTTTCCGTGCTCGTTTTCATGCATAAACAAGAGCCAGAGCGTAATACAAGTATGTATCCCTGAAAGGGCGTAAATTGAGCTTTCCAATGACACCCGAACCATCCTTCTACGATCACTGGTTGTCTTGCAACGATCGTGCAACCGAAGGGCAAAATCGCTAAAATACGGTAATTTCTTTATATAATTACTTATGTAGCGAGGGAGTGAGGGTGGATGTATGTGGAGTACATCTCAGTCGGTCCACGGCGGCCGTGGCGAGCGGTCATGAGGTAACCCAGGCTCCTCCCGTCGCTCGTCTCTCTCTCAGAGCCAATATTGCGCCAAAATTGCACACAGACTAAAGTCCGCCCCCCCCCACATAGTCCAAGTTTTTAGAGGCGGACTTAAGTCCACCCCCGATGCTTAAGGGTTAAGTACTGGAAATTCTTTTTGCAATCGGTTCATGATCTACATTGATTCGTGTTGTGTGATTATGTTGCTTAACTAATCGAATTGGGTTTTCGAGACAACTATTGAAACACGGATGGTAACGGTTTCTTTTGAGCCGCTTTAGTAACCGTTAAAATTTGCTGGTAGCACGCTTTAAAAAAGTATTTTATGTTTGTTACTGGCATAGGTATATTTCGCTACCAATCTATTTCCATGATATCTATTCGTGGTAAGACATTTGAGTGTTTTGTTTTTATTCCTATTAACCCCCTCTGACTCATATGACGCGATCGCGTCATATGGCGGTTCCGCCCAGTTACTCATATAACGCGATCGTGTCATATGAACCCATCTTAATAGCTCTCTAATAAGTTATATGACACTTGTGCGTCATTTGGAGCTCAGTAAGTTAGGTAAGTTAGATCAGAATCTGTCGATTGATGGCAACCCCAAATTTCTCCGACTCCTAACAGTCCCTCAGTGTGATTTTGACTGTTGTAGGGAATATACCGGGCGGTCCGCCTCCTCGTCAGTAAGTTAACTATTCCAGTCGGAGGGGGTTAATATACTAACCCATGTAAATAACTTTATTTTCATAGTACTGTTTGTGTTGTTGTTGAGTGATAATATTTTATCATATATGCTACATTTCCTTAGTGCTTTATGTGTACATCTAAAAATAATAATAACGATATCATTGCTTAATTACCTAAGGAACAACTATATTATGTAGATACTTAGGTTTGGCATACACCGAACTCTTCACTGCTGACTTCCTGTGAAGGATTTACACAATGTATCGCCATTTGATTAAGAAAAAAGAATAAGTATAATGTATAATAATTTCTTGGAAACTATTATAAACAGTGGTTTTTAATCCAACACAATTAAATAAACATTATTAATAATCATTATTCCACAACATTATTTCCGAGTAATACACAATCATTAAATCATTGCGGATTATATAATGTTTGAAATCTTAAATAAAACAATGTAAACAATCTTTGTTAAAGTTTTCTTTTTCTTTTTATTGCAATTAGCTATTACCAATTTCCACACCAAAATTCTTATCAGTATGGTTACGTCAATGTAGGAGCACTAACTGTTTTCGCACTATAAATGTGAGTAATGATGTTTAAAGTTATTAATACATTGTTCCCTCTACTCCCCACTTTCCACTCCTCTCCTTTATTCTTTATTATCTCCGGTATTTGTTGTTTCTTCTTATTTACTAATTAACCCTACTTTTTATTCGTATTATCACACTTTTCTTTCTTATGCACACTAACACTCTCACTCTCTCTCTCTCTCTCTCTCTCTCTCTATATATATATATATATATATATATATATATATATATGTTTGTAACTTCATCAATTTCTTTATGTATGTTCTACCTATATCTATCCATCAATCTTTTAATGTATCTATATAATTTTCCATTTTCTTATCTACCTATCAATCAATAAATACATGAATCTATATTTATCTATCAATAAATCAATCAATCTATTTATCTATCTACCCATAAATAAATAAATATGTCTATCTGTCTATCTATCCATTTATCAATCTATTTACCTCTACGTATCGTCTTTATGTACTTTTTGCCACTGTTTCCTTTCCCTTCTCCTCTCCTCTCCCACCTACACCTCCTCCTCCTTCTGCACGCCCACACACAGAGATGGGCGGCTGCCACCTGCACAGCCAACGCACCTACTCCCCGGAGATCCAGAAAGCCATCGAGGGCGTTCAGTTCATCGCGCAACACATTAAAGACGCCGATCGGGACAACGAGGTAAGGTTTTCCAGTTCCTAGATATCTTGACCCCACGACCGATGATGTTACTGGAGACGTGTGGTGGTGGGGGGCCTCCTCGTAGTCTTGGGAGGCGGGGGTTCACTTTCTACCTCCACATTCTCAAAAGTATACAAGGCGAATATTAACCCTTTTTTATATGATCGGGTTGGTCTTTTGACATTATGGCTAAGATTAGATGATTTTACCTAGCAGGCTAAATCTTGACCTCTTTGATATGAACGGGTGGGTCTTTTGGCATTCTGGCTAATATTAGACGATTTTACGTAACCGGCTAAATCTTTACCCCTTTTGATATGATCGGGCGGGTCTTTTGCATTCTGGTCAACATTAGACGATTTTACGTAGTATGGAAAGAACCCCCTAGGAATCAAAGGTATACAAACTATATCGAGTAAGCTTATAATTATATATTTGTTTTATTTTTTTATTTCCCTCTATTTTTTTTATTTATTTTTTTATTTAGGTGACAGTTACAAAGTGGTGTACAATCTTATCTTATTCTAGTTATTCACTTATTCATAAGCTCAAGAAAATCGGTTGATGATAACTAAAATTAAAAGTAAAAATGCGAAATAATGTTTTGAGGTTTTACTGGTTCAATCAGACGACTTATTTTAATATTTATTTAAACTACCTCAGGCGGTTTCAATCTTATGAATGATAGCTTAGAGTCGAAGAATGAATGGCATCGCTTTGTTGCTTAGAAATCCTTCTTAAGTTGATTAAAAGGTTTTCGAATTTGAGAACATACGATGAAATAGGTGTCATCTTACTGAAAGAGTTACAGTAGTAGGAAAACGAAGAGCTTATAATTGAAAATGTTAATGACGACAACAGATATTGTATTTAATCACAATTCTTTTTAGCCAGAACGTTTACCGATTGTCTTACAGCCAAAACGTTTAGCAATTGTCTTATATTCAACACGTTTATCAATTGTCTTATAGCCAAAACGTTTATCAATTGTCTTATAGCCAAAACGTTTACCAATTGTCGTATAGCCAAAACGTTCACCAATTGTCTTATAACCAAAACGTTTATCAATTGTCTTATAGCCAAAACGTTCACCAATTGTCTTATAGCCAAAACGTTTATCAATTGTCTTATAGCCAAAACGTTTACCAATTGTCTTATACACGCTTGTACATTTTTGTGAAAGGGAAGGTGAAGCCTCTCCTCTACTTAAGACTACGGGCAGTTGGGTTCGCAGTCTTAAGCCTTTTAGTAGTGAGACGCATTTCTTCATCTTATTTTGACTACCATTGGACGATTGTGTTCATCTTAGGAAGTAATGTAAAAATATAAAAGAGGAACCTATATCACAATGAACACTTTGAATCACACAGATCCTTTCTAATCTAGATGAAACTGTCTATTGGTAGCCACAATACTATGAAGAAAAGTGTATTTTGAGAAGGTTAACACATGAGAAAGGAATCGCTTACCCCACTGAAGGAAGGGGAGAGGGAATACTTTCGCAATGCTTGACCCATTCAGTATACAATGGCGTTATTTTAGCCATCATAAGACGATTTCATTAAGGGGAGGTATTTAGTTTGTTCCCTAGACCTCCATCAAGCTTAAAATTACACCCCCTTGAGTCCCTTTCAAGATAAATTTGTACATTTTTCGGTAGAAAAATGTCCCGGCCGAAGGCCGCTTTGACTTAAATTACAGGCTCGCTATCGCTCGCCAGGATAAAATCGACACCTGGATTGCACGAAAGGTCTTGATATGGGGTGAAAGTTCTTAAAATCGCTAAACTAATGGGGCGAACGTCTTAAAATCTTAAAAGCAACGGGGCTAGACATGAGGGAGAAAGGGATCAAGAAAAAAGTCCCTCAAGTGGATATCTCCCCTTAAGGTTGGAAAGGGTCTGTAGTAGTTAAAGGGGTGGAATGTATATATACTGTAATTCGCATTTCATTACCAGAGGGCCTTTCAAAGCGGAGTAAAATCGTCTAATGGTAGCTAGAATACCAGTAGACACAAACGTTATACTATTAAAAGCCTCAAGACTACGAGACCCTCTACGCTGGGTGTGTTTGCTTGGGGTAGTTTGTGAGTTTATATATTTTTTGTAATTTTTTTTTTTTTTTTGTGTTTTTTTTTTGTTTTTTTTTTTTTTGGTATTAATTGTGTGATTTCTGCTTGGGTTTTCTTTTTTAAGGATTATTATGAGAGAAAAAGGAGTCAATTTGTTGGTTTTGTTAGCTGTTTTTTGGTTTGCTTGGTGCGGCTCGACCTAACGCTTTCAGAACTGTGACGCGTTGGTCCATTTTATTCGGGCGATTATGCGACGATTGTCTTAAGCTTAGAAAGGAGCTTGCGAGGCGAAGGGTTGATTATTGGGATCGCTGGTACCCCTTTGCTGGTCACTGGTCCTTCCTGAGCTGTATAATATCGTTTACAGTGTAAAATTTGTGTTTCATACGCAAAACAAAATTATCCAACGAAATAAAAAAAAGTTCTTCAATCGTTTCTGTGGCCTCATTTGAACATATAAGAAATTGAAAAACATTGCATGGATAATTTTTGTGTTATTTTTGAGCACCCAAGTTTTACATTATAGTTTTGGCCAGAATAAAATGGAAAAGTCACCATGACACTGAAAGGGTTAAGGGTTAAAGGAATGCAGAGTGCTTGGTTGGCGCTCTGTTAAGGGGGGTCACCTGCTTATTTTCTCTCCTTTTCGCTCTCTCTCTGGCTTGTATCGATTCGGTCCCATTCAGCCTACTATTTTAAGACGTTTATCCCCATCCAGGTGTCGATTTCTTCCTGGCGGCCAATAGCGAGCCAGCATTGTATGGAGAAATTCGGCTTCGCCGGAAACATTTATATATAAAAAATGTACAAATTTAGCCTTCTCTCAAATTATTTGTTTAAATATGCTGGCTCGCTACCGCTCGCCAGGATAAAAATCGACACCTGGATGGGGATAAACATCTTAAAACAGTACGCAGAATGGGGTTGCATAGATACAACCCAGAGAGAGAGAAAATATAATAACGAGGTGAGCCCCCTTAAGCCGGTGTCACACGAGCAGCTTTATCGTCAACTTTCCAGGCTCAACATTTTTCCGGCAATATTTCTGGGAGATATTTTGCACTGGTATCGGAAACTAAATTGAAGACCGATTATGTTCGCGAAAAGAATTATTTGTCAAGTTTTGGGATAATATTTGTGCACTATTATCGAAAACTGGATTAAATACAGATCAAATTAGCAAAAAGAATTATTGATAAAGTTGACCTCATCAGCTGCCAGACCAGTGTTGAGGGGAAAAGTGCTCGTGTGATGCTGGCAATATATAGTTAGCCCAAGCAATTAACCCTTTTAGTACCGGTGATGTCCTTTTCATTATACTCTGGCAACTATTAGACGATTTTTACTCAGCTCAGAAACCACGTCTATCAATGAAAAGACCACCAGGCTATCTCGATTCAACCTGTTAGCTACCGTATGTCCTTCACTCTCCCAGACATCTAAAGTTACAGTAAGTTACGTGGACAGCCCGCATGCAATATGGCGGCTGGGCTCACAATGGGGGAAAAAGTGCGTCATACCATGCTACAGGGTTGCGTGAAAGCTCCACATGGATATGTAACTTACCTAACTTACCAGCCAAAATATGACTCAAATCGAGTCATAACTTATTTTTCCCAAATTTCCATAAGTTAGATTTATGACGCGATTGCGTCATATCAGACATTTGGCCCAAACACCATATGACGCGATCGTGTCTTAAATGTCGGAGTGTTCATAAGCTTCACAAAATCGTCTAAATGCAGCCAGAATCAAAGGTCAAAAGGCGTCACGGTGCTGAAGGGGTTAAGTAGGTTATAAGGGGTTTTTGGTGTGACTTTCCTTCTGGTAGTCTTGAACCAAAAAAATATATATTTATATATCAATGTGTTCTGGTATTGTTCGACTTTCTCTCTTTTGGTAGTTTGATTTTTTGATGTGTAATGTAGTTTGATATGTGGTAGATGTTGAAACGAGAAAAATAATTTCTATATATATATATATATATAATTTATATATACCGGTATATACTGTATTATTTGTGTGATTTCTAGGTTTATAGGATGATTTTTACCTGTGATTTTGTAGTTTCCAGTTGATTGAGGTGAAAACAGGCGAGACTGTTTGATTTATTTTATCATTGGACGTGTAAATTAATGTCTTATTGCTTTCCTAATTATTATTGTGGTAGTTATTTAAGGGGGGGTCACCGTTTTTTTTTTAAATCTTTCTCTCCTTTTCTCGCTTTCCCTGGCTTGTATCCATTCGGCCCCATTCAGCCAACTGTCTTAAGACGTTTATCCCCATCCAGGTGTCGATTTTTTCCTGGCGAGCGATAGCGAGCCAGCATTGTATGGAGAAATCCGGCTTCGCCGGAGAAATTTTTCTATCGAAAAATGTACAAATTTAACTTGCTGTCAAAACAAAAATATATATATGCTGGCTCGACGCTCGCCAGGAAAATATTGACACCTGGATGGGGGTAAACGTCTGAAAACAGTAGGCTGAATGGGGCCGAATGGATACAAGCCAAAGAGAGAGGGAGAGAAAGAGGAAAAAAGCGAGGTGGGCTCCCTTAAGAGAGGAGTTCAGAAAAATTACCGTAGATATTATTATTAGTAGTTTATGATTTATGTTATTGTAATGGGAGTTACAGTCGAACGCAATAATTGTATTATAAATTGTTTTGGAAAGAACTATTTGCCAATTTGCAGAATGTAATGAAATAACTGTTTGCCAATTTTCAGAGTATATTTTGTTATGATTTGTATAGCCAATTTAAATAGTTTGCCGAGCGTCGCTCTTCGATAAAATATTGACACTTCAGTAAAGTGAACATAAATAATAATGGTCATGGGCTGTTTTTAAAAGTCCCTTTAGTTTTGACATTTTAAGACGTTCACCCCACTAGTTTCGCGATTTTAAGACCTTTCATCCGATTTCTTCGTCAATATTAAGACCTTCCGTGCCATTTAGGTGTCGATATATTCCTGGCGAGCGATAGCGAGCCTGTAATTTAGGAGGAACCGGCGATTGACCGGTGCATTAAATGCATATATATATATATAATATATATATATATATATATATATACAGTATATATATATATATATATATATATATATATATTATATATATATATATATATATATATATATATATATATATATATATATATATATATATATATATACAGTATATGTATGTATATATAGAATTTTTTATTTTATTTTATTTTATTTTGTTTATTTTTTCAGGTCAAGGAAGCATATAAAAAAATAATTAATAAATAATAAATTCTCCTTGAAAACCCATGAGCTCTGTCAAAGAAAACGGTTTGTCGGCAAATGATTATAACTCCAACTGTGAATAATGGATTGTATATATATTTATCCCTGGTTCGACTGTAGCTCCCTGGTCCAGTAGTCTAGGCACCATAGGATTAATATTTAGCCTGTGTTTGGTAGACTTTGATACATGTTGCATCCTAATAGAGACGAGGAAAACGAAGGGAAGGAAGATTTTAAGGGGGGGTTATTGTATTTTTTTATTTTTTTATATTGTTAATATTTTATATATATATATATATATATATATATATATATATATATATATATATATATATATATATATATTAGTTTGCTCCCTAGACCTCTATCAAACTTTAAAAGGCACCCCCAAGATCCCCCTTTGAGATAAATTAGTACCTTTTTTCGGTAAGAAAATGTCACGGTCGTTCCTACTACATTACAGGCTCGCTATCGCTCGCCAGGAAATAAATTTACACCTAAATGGCACGAAAGGTCATGATATTGACAAAGAAATGAGGCAAAAGGTCTTGAAATCGCCAAACTTATGAGGCGAACGTTGTAAAATCTCAAAACTAGTGGAGCTAAACATGAGGGAGAAGGGGGTCCAGAAAAACAACCCGTTAAGTGAAAATCTCCCGTTAAGCCTGGGGATGAATAGACATAATAAGAATGATGCAAAACAAAAATATGAAACTGAAAATTTGCTTCACGTAAATACAGGAATACTTGATTCATAACGCTCTGAAGATAAACAAAAAACTCATGAGATATTATATGTCGAAATATACTAACTTTTGTTTAAAGAAAATATCCATGTTAGAGCAAAATTGTATGTAACACAGTGATTGTCAGGTATAATAATTATGTTATATTACTAGAGTAAAGACAAATATATATATATATATATAAATTAATAACGATAATAATAATAATATAAACGAATATAATAGTAATAATTATAATGATTATTTTGGAAGGAAGAGCGAGCGAAAGGTGAGGATCATACGGGATGGGGCATACATGAATAATTTATTAGGGAAATGGAACGCAAAGAACCTCTACTTCAGCAGGCGATATATATATATATATCGGTTCTTTGTTATGTATAGAAAACTCCACTTCAAACATTATAATATCAAATGAGCAAGTTAACAGACACGTTCAATCGGTGTTGGTAGGTGATTTGTGACACTGAACACGATTGTTGTGTTGGAGATCATTTTAGGTAACATGATATATATATATATACACTTACCAATCAACACTGCACTTCTTAATCTTGCTTTAAAGTTTGCATGATGCG
This sequence comes from Paralithodes platypus, assembly GCA_032716605.1. NCBI lineage: Eukaryota > Metazoa > Arthropoda > Malacostraca > Decapoda > Lithodidae > Paralithodes > Paralithodes platypus. The sequence continues at coordinate 51,646,937 of CM064527.1, forward strand.
TTTTTCATTGGCAGATGCAATTTGATTTAACGTCTGTGTTTCAATTGATAAGTTCTCATTAATATTATATTCCTTATGCATTTTAGTCAGACCCAAGCTCTCTACATTATTGTGTTCAGTACTAGTCCAGCGATTTTCTAGGCCGTTCTTTTATGATAACCAACCAATTACATAGCTTTCCTTTCAGTTTAGTTATTAGACCAAGTTCACCTGTTCACAATTGAATATGTTACCGCTGATTTCTATTTGGTGAGTAGTAGTATTTTTTTTACATCTAAACATAACTCAATTTTCGTAACAATAGACATGTTTTGTTACGTTCCCGTTACCACTTAAGGGGGGCCGACCTGCTTTTTCTCTCTGGGTTGTATCCATTCGACTCCAATCAGCCTAATGTTTTAAGTCGTTTCTCCCCATTCAGGTATCGATTTTTTCCTGGTGAGCGACTGCGAGCCATCATTGTATGGAGATATCCGGCTTCGCCGGAGACAATTTTTCTACCGAAAAATTTACAAATTAAGTCCGCTATCTTAAACATAATTCAAAATATGCTGGTTAGCGACACCTGAATGAGGATATACGTCTTTAAAAAGTAGGCTGAATGGGGTCCAATACCCAGAAGGGAAAAAAAAAATCATGTCGGTCCCCTTATCTCTTTCAGTAGTTGATGACGTGTTTTTTAGTTTATTCTGGTTATTAGTAGACGATTATATTCAGCTTAGGAAAGGACTGTGGGAGTCCTGGGGTTATCGAGATGCACATTACCCTCTAGATTCATGGAGACCCTTCCGAAGCTGAATAATGTCGTCGACTATTAGCCAGGATATAGTGAAAAGGGAGACATACTACTGAAAGGGTTAATTCAGATTATTTCCTTACTGAAAATGCATTACACTCAGCTTCAGTTGTGTGGTTTACTAGAATGCAAGGCTATTCGCTGTAGGTAGGCGAAAAATCATGACCTCTAACCTCTGTAACTCAAAAACGACTAGAGTAATCGAGCTAATATTTCTACCATTTGGGAAGAGTCAGTCAAGAAATAGATGTGGAAATTTACAGCCAATTTGCTCTATCCCTTCTTGAGTTGCAGAGGATAAAGGTCATGATTTCTCGCCTACTTACAGCGAATAGCCTATAGATGACCGTGTATGTTTGATCTGCATGCCAGCCAGGGGTCTCCAACAAGAAGGAACTCACGCAGAGGGCTTAGATTTTATGTCGGATACATTTGGAGTGCCGAACACGAAACTGGAACAAATGCCGAGTGATCGTTCGCTAAGGCTATCGGTGAATCATTTGATCGCAGTTGATCGATTGCTGTTTTGATTTCTCGAATGAACGACACCAATCGCTACTCACTGATTTCCGTCTGTGGTTGGTCAGTCACCTCAGCTGCTACAGTGGAGGCATTGTCCACGGAGGTGTTAATGGCAAAATGGAAATACTTAGGCATACGTGAAGATCTGGAGGATATAATTGTAACATAATTTAACTCGGCAAAAATATTGAACAATATAGTGACGAACGATTCGCGAATTAAGCTCGGTACAAACCCAAGCAACCAAATCGATGGTTTGTATATTGTTTTGATGTTTCAGTAAGTTTGCTGGTTAATCACCATCCTCTTCAAACAAATCAGTTTGATTGCAATCGGTGGCGATCACTCTGATTCGTCGATTCAGTAGCAATCGTGTATCATGATTGACCGATTGATCCCAGTGAACGCGCTTATGGTTCCTCCTTGTTTCTTATCAGTATGCTTTGCAAAACCAAAAAAGTTTCCTAATTATGTATTTTTTATGATACAAACATTTAAGTTACTGCCATTTTTCATTGAAACTTTTAGTAAGTATTATTTCAATATAAAAGTATGCTGAATTTTTTGAGCTTTGTATGCACCGAATTTAATGCTGAAGCATACCTTAGTACTTCAGAAATATATATATTATACGTAAATTATATTTATAATATACCTCGCATAGGTTTTAGTTTCCTTGACGACAACACAAATGGAACCGGCAAAATTGACATATTTAAGTACCCTCATATAGATAATAATATTAAGAGTAATAATAATGATTATAACAATAATAATAATAATAATTTATATTGATGATAATATTAATAACGATAATATTTTGAAAAGGTCGAATAGCGAGCATTGCTAAGCAGATTATGGGGAAACCTGGCCCGGGTACATTTTATTAGCTGATATCGAGAGCAGTCAATTTGCACTTATTGTAATTCAGTCTTCAAAATTAAATGTTAGTTGCTATTGAGAGCTCCCACTGATGGTATGTGATATATAATAAGAGCTCCTTTGTCTTATCAAGAATGCGTTTGTTGAAAGATTAATGAAAATATGACGAGAATATATGTACTGTTAAGGGAAGGTTTCCACTCGAGGGATTTTTTTTCGAACTTCCTTCTCCCTCATGTTTAGCCCCATTGCTTTTGAGATTGTAAGACGTTTGCCCCATTAGTTTGTCGATTTTAATAACTTTCGCCCCATTTGTCAATTTTAAGACCTTTCGTGCCATTTAGGTGTCGATTTTATCCTGGCGAGCGATAGCGAGCCTTTAATTTAAGAGGAACCGGCTTTCAGCCGGGAAATTTTTCTACCGAAAAATGTACAAATTTATCTTGAAAGGGGCTCAAAGGGGTGTACTTTTAAGCTTGATAGAGGTCTAAGCAACACACTAGAAACCTCCCCTTAATACATTTACTTCAAATATCCAGATACATTGCTATGCCATGAGGTATTGAGACTACTACTGTGTCGTGTATTAAGGGGGTAGGGTTTGTTTTAGGGTCTGCTTATATATTCATTTATTTATTTAGTTTCCTCGCTAGACCTCCATTCAAACTTTAACATAAAAAGCACCCAAGACCCCCCTTCGAAATGAGTTTGTACATTTTTCGGTTGAAGGCAGGTTCCTCTTAAATTACAGGTTCGCTAGCGCTCGCCAGGAAAATAATGGACACCTAAGTGGCACGAAAGGTATTAAGATTGACAAAGTAATTGGACGAAAGGTCTTAAGATTGACAAAGAAATAGGACGAAAGGTCTTAAGATCGCATAACTATTGGGGCGAACGTCTTAAAATCTCCATACTGATGGGACTACACATGAGGGAAAAGGGAGTCTAGAACAATCCTATAAACCCCCCTTAATACTATGACAGAGACTACGAAGGTGCGATAAAGACCGTGAGATTAATATTGCGTTGTGGGAAAGACCATCATGTGTACAGCGGCGCGTTCGAGTCCCCATCTGGAGTTGGAAGTTACGATCGAGTAATATATTTCTTAAGTAGAGGAACAAGAAGGAAGTATTGAATGTTATGATCAAGTAAGACATTTCAAAAGAAGAAGGGAGTCCCATCTTATACATAGAGTTGAAAGTTACGATCGAGTCATAGATTTCAGAAGTAGAGGAATGAGAAGGAAGTATTGAAAGTTATTGTCAAGTAATAGATTTCAGGAATAGAAAAAGAAGAGTTTGAAAGTTATGATAAAGTAATCGATTCAGAAGTAGAGGATGAAAAAAGGAAGTCCCAGAGTTTAAAGTTATGGTCAAGTTTTAGATTTCAAAAGGAGAAGATGAAGAAGATTGCAAGTTATTATCAAGTAATAGATTCAGAAGTAGAGGAAGAAGAAGGAAGTATTGAACGTTATGATCAAGTAATATATTTCAGAAATAGAAGAAGGGAGTTCCATCTGGTACATAGAGTTGAAAGTTATCATCAAGTAATAGATTTCTGAAGTCGAGTAAATAGAAGTAAGGCCCAAAGTTTAAGGGGGCTCACTTCGTTTGTTTTCTCTCTCTATATCCCTCTCTCTTTGGGTTGTATCCATTCGGCCCCATTCAGCCTACTGTTTTAAGACGTTTATCCCCATCTAGGTGTCGATTACCGCGAGCCAGCATATTTAAATAAATGTTTTTGACAGCAAGCTAAATTTGTACATTTTTCGATAGAATTTTTTTTCCGGCGAAGCCGGATTTCTCCATACAATGCTGGCTCACTATCGCTCGCCAGGAATAAATCAGCACCTGAATGGGGATAAGCGTCTTAAAACAGTATGCTGAATGGGGTCGAATGGATACAAGCCCGAGAAAGAGAGAAAAGGAGAGAACAACAGCAGGTCACCCCCCTTAAAGATATGATCAAGTTATAGATTTCAGAAGTAGAGGACGAAGAAGGGAATCCCATTATTTGCATACAGTTCAGAGTTATGTTCAGATAATATAGAGATATCTGAACTAGAGCAAAAAGAAGGAAGTCCCAGCGTTTAAAGATATGATCAAGTAAGAGATTTGAGAAGAAGAGAGTCCCATCTTGTACATACAGTTCAAAGTTATGCTCAGATAATATAGATAATATAGAGATTTCAGAAGTAGAGGAATAAGAAGGAAGTCCCAACGTTTAAAGATATGATCAAATAACAGATTTCAGAAGAAGAAGGGAATCCCATTATTGACATACAGTTCAGAGTTATGTTCAAATAATATAGAGAGAGAAGAAGGAAGTCCCAGAGTTTAAAGATATGATCAAGTACGAGATTCAGAAGTAGAAGAAGAAGGGAATCCCATTATTTAAATACAGTTCAGAGTTATGTTCAGATAATACAGATTTCAGAAGTAGAAGAAGAAGGGAATCCCATTATTTACATACAGTTCAGAGTTATGTTCAGATAATACAAATTTCAGAAGTAGAGGAAGAAGGGAATCCCATTATTTACATACAGTTCAGAGTTATGTTCAGATAATACAAATTTCAGAAGTAGAGGAAGAAGGGAATCCCATTATTTACATACAGTTCAGAGTTATGTTCAGATAATATACAGTAGAAATGTCAGAAGTAGAGGAAGAAGAAACGAGTGAAATGCACCAGCAGAACGTATTTTACTGCTACAGATCAAATGACTGTGGGTAGCTATACATGTTTGTCTAATTTATATGATGTATCGTTCACTGTGTAAATACGTCAACTGAAAAGAGGGGGTCAGAGGTGCATGTTGCAAGTCAGATACATTCGATGTATTAAGGGAGCCCACCTCGTTTTTTTTTCTTTCTCTCCCTCTCTCTTTGGTTTGTATCCATTCGGCCCCATTCAGCCTACTGTTTTAAGACGTTCACCCCCCATCTAGGTGTCAATATTTTCCTGGCGAGCGGTAGCGAGCCAGCATATATATATTTTTTGTGTTGACAGTAAGCTAAATTTGTACATTTTTCGATAGAAAAATGTCTCCGGCGTAGCCGGATTTTTCCATATAATGCTGGCTCGCTATCGCTCGCCAGGAAGAAATCGACACCTGGATGGGAATAAATGTCTTAAAACAGTTGGCTTAATGGGGCCGAATGGATACAAGCCAGGGAAAGAGAGAAAAGGAGAAAAAGATAACAAAGAAAGCCGGTGACCCCCCTTAATGTCACCCAATTCACGTCCTTTCCTGCCTACCGAAATAACACGAGTTGATATAAAGTACCCAAAGTTACCCTTCCTTCCATTTCAATCTCGACTTGTAATTATTAATGTCAACTATGAAGCATATCCTAGAGCCCTTAAGGGGGTAGTGCTTGGTTTTTGGGGCTGTATATTTGTTATTTATTTATTTATTTATTTTTTGTTTCCTCGCTAGACCTCCATCAACCTTAGAAAAACACGCCCTAGACCCCCTTTCAAGATAAATTTGTAAATTTTTCGGTAGAAAAATTTCCCGGCCGAAGGCTGGTTCCTTCTGAAATTAGAGGCTCGCTTTTGCTCGCCAGGAAAAAGTCGACACCTAAAGGGCACGAAAGGTCTTGATATTACAAAAAAAAATCAGGCGAAATGTCTCAAAATCGCCAAACTAACGGAACGAACGTCTTAAAACCTCAACACTGTTATGCTAAACATGAGGGAGAAGGGGGTCCATAAAAAGCGAGTACGACCCCCTTAACCCGGCACTTTGAACATTGTGAATAATATGAGCACATATATAAATTGGTGACCCACTGATGTTACTGCATCCAAAACACACATATGTAATGGTAATCGTTATATATACTGTACTGTATGTCATTCACACCATGGAGTAGTATTTGTTGATCAGCTGGCAACTCATGTATTCTAAGTCAGAATATGAGTAGTACAGAGTTGATCATATCCTGTAGTTTCTCCACGTATTATTCTCCTCAAGGATTATTTGTTGATCAGCTGCCGACTCATGTATTCAGAATATGAGTACAGAGTTGATCATATCCTGTAGTTTCTCCACGTATTATTCTTAGCTGGCAACTCATGTATTCTAAGTCAGAATATGAGTACAGAGTTGATCATATCCTGTAGCCTCTGTCCACCTATAATTCTCATCAAGGATTATTAGTTCCCTAGCTGCCGACTCATGTATTCTTCTAAACCAGAATATGAATAAGAGTTGCTGATCCCCGCGTTCTGTTGCACCTTATATATAACACCCCGTTCCTCGTCTCTTCACCTTTCCAGGAGTGTGAGGAATGGAAATTTATAGCCATGGTTCTTGACCGGCTGTTTCTGTACGTGTTCCTCCTGCTCAATGTCTCCGGCCTCGTCATCTTTTTCCGGGCCCCCTCGTTCTATGACCAAAGACCCTCCATTGCCGATAACATATCCGAGATTAGAATTATCCGCCCTCCTCCCAAGAGCGTATACAATTCCTAAAGATTACGAGTGAGAGAGAGAGAGAGAATAGGTCTCCTCTCCTCCTCCTCCTCCTTCTCCACCCTCAGTTTGGTGCCAGTAAGTCCGATAAAAAATATACTGTACATCATACCAAATAGAGGATCACTGTTTGAGTTGTGAGCCTGCGCTGTAAAATTCCTGTGGGCAATATCGAATACCTAGACTTGAACAAAACTGGTACGCAAAAGTGAGAAATAATCCTGCGTATCAATTCGAATACTTTTCTTAGGCTTTTGGAACACATTTATGATTCCCTGTTATGAATGTGTTCAGTAGTGGATGTGACAATAGTGGGAAGGTTTCTACATGTGTTCAGTTTAGTACTCTCGAACATGCGTACCGGCTTTGTTGTGTTCTATGTATTCTGTCCTGCCCACACAATTATTACAGGGTAGGACCGTGGTATTGCCAATCAAAAGTTACGCTCTTCCTCTCACTTTTCCGGCTTAACTTTCTGTCTGTTATTTAGATCTAGCTATCTCTCTCTGTCTGTCTCTGTCACTTGGCTATCGAACACGAGATCCGCTGTACTTAGAGGAGAGGAAGAGCACACTGTAAGATTTGTGTGTGTGTTATAGAGCAAACAGACTGTAGCAAAACGGGTACATATGATCAGTACGTAACGATCGTTTTGCATGGTGAACACGTTTATGATCGATATTAGACACGTTTCCTGTAATGAATGCCAAATTAGTGAAGCTTTCTAAAATGTGTTCAATGGAATATGCCTACGATATGTACCCGTTATGCTATTTTATGTGTTCAATGGAATATGCCTACGATATGTACCCGTTACGCCATATTCTATGTGTTCTATTACATACGCACAATTTTTACAGAGCCGCTTTGTTACCACTTAATCGACTCGCAACTCCGGCTACCGATCTCTTTAGATGAGAATATAATCTTTCTGCACTTAATGTATTTGCCTCTATCATTACATTCTCTATCGCTCGCATCTGGCACACACTATCGCTGTCACCTGTATAGTTACTTTTTTTTTTTTTTTTTTTTTTTCATTCAGCTATATATTATCTTCTACCGGGTTTGCGATCAGCAATATTGAACCATCTTTTTAGAAGCTATACAAAATGAAGCTATTTTGATCGTCTCTAAGGTTCCCACTGAACTGGCCTGTTTCTTCTGTCTTCATTAGTATTAACTCATTCTGTACCGTCGACATCCTTTTTATTATATTTTGGCAACAATCAGACGATTATATTCAGCTTAGGAAGGACATATTACCAATTAAATAGCTATAGACTATGTCCATTAATCCCTTTTGCAACCACATATTCTTCCCAACCTTCACAAAATCGTCTAAATGTTGCTGAAATCGACTAAGAAAGACGTTGCCGGTATAGAAAGGGTTAACGTCCGAAGCACTGGAGTCGCCACATGTAGCGGCGACTTTAGTGTTGTTAAACTTTTCACTCAGAGGAAGCCAGAGTACTTTATCTACCCTCCGACGATGTTATTCAACTTGGGAAGAACCTGTCACAGTTATAGTGTTCAACGGTGCTAGTTTTGACCCTTTGATGCCAGAAAGAGTCCTTCCGAGGCTGAATAAAATCGTCTACCGGGAGCTATAGTCTATTCGCTGTAAGTAGGCGAAAAATCATGAACTCTATCCTCTGTAACTAAAAAACGACTTGAGTAATCGAGCTAAAATTTCTACCATTTGTGAAGAGTCAGTCAATGCATATATGTGGACATTTACAGCCAATTTGCTCCAGCCCTTTTTGAGTTACAGAGGATAGAGTTCATGATTGCTCGCCTACTTACAGCGAATAAAATATAGACTAACAATTGACTACTTGCGAGTTTCGTTCTATAAGGAAGTTGGAGCTGTAGATATTGATATTTAGCAGAATTACCAGCTATGATACGGTTGTAATACTTTGATGAAATTATAAAACCCAATTCAATATACTTTTTATCCATCAGAAACCTACATTATTATTGCATTTCCGTTTAATATCGATGTTTACGGCACCAACTTCCTTATAGCCTGAAACTTGCAAGTGGTCTATTGGTGTCCTGTGAGTGAAGGGGTTGACACTAGAGGTTTACAGCACGTTTGGTTGACTGAATGCATGATCTGTCAGCGGGCCTAGGCGGTTCCCAGACTCACAGCACCCCACGGGCTTGATAGTTTCAAGAGGGCAGTGATGATATAAGGGAAAATATATCGGGTTTAAATAATAGACCTCTCACCTCCACAACCGTCTAACCCCACTCAACTTTAACTTTAACTTTTAAAAAATAATGACATTTTGCCCGGAAAAGAGATGAAAGGAGACATCTTTAAAAAAAATAAAAAAAAATAAAAAAATAATAATAATAATAATAATAATAATAATAATGTAAATTTCCTGTGTACACTATAAATCATATCTACCACAACTTTTAGTATATATGATATGAACAGTCCTGTTTTGTCTTTCAACTCAATTATGATGCCTATTAAAAACAATGTTTAATGAATGCCAGATGTATAAAGATGTCTTAAAGGTCTCATGGTTGAGATAAACATGGAATGATAATCGCCAAGCTGTACATAATTGTCTTGCAAAATGGAATGGCACTGAAATAATTATTAACAATGGTATAAAGGATTTTGTGGATCGTCTATACCGGGCCTGTGATGTCACAAGAGTGGAAGTCTACCATCCAGTCTAGACTAAGGATACTGGTGTGACGTCACTATGACGTCACAGGCCCGGTATAGACGATCCGCAAAATCCTTTATACCATTGTTAATAATTATTTCAGTGACATTGCATTTTACAAGATAATTACATGCAGGTTGGCGATTATTTGTCCATGTTTACCTCAACCCATGAGCCCCCACCTTTAAGATGGTGTTTAAATTAATAGTCTTGCCGTGGGTACCAGATCTGTCGGAGTCTGTTTTGGGGTGGATCACATGCTTTCATTAATTTCATTGGGAGGTGTTTGGTGTTGGGAGTGAAATTAATATATTAAATTATATCATGCAAACAGAACTTTACAGTATTATTACAAATCTCTCTCTCTCTCTCTCTCTCTCTCTCTATCGGGTATTATCGTTTTTTTTTTTTTTTTTTTTTTTTTTTTTTTTTTTTTTTCTGCCTTCGCGCCGAGTCTGGGAGGAACCTTGAGCCCGTGACACTTATTATAAGCTATTAATCTTGTACTGCGACTGTCTGTATATCTGTCTGCCCGTCTGTTTGTCATGGGGCTAAACACTCAGCCTGTACTACTACTACATCTTTTCTTTAAACAAGAAGCCTTCTTCTCTTGTCATCAGCACACTGTAAATAAACCAGTAAAATTTAATGTGAGCGTTGTGAGGGTTTGAGTGTGAGTTTTTTTTTCACATAGGACAAAAAAAGAGAGACCCTTTAGTGGAAGAGACTGGACAAATGCGTATACAGGTCGCCCTCCCTATCCCCGATTTAGGATATTATTAGAGTTTTTTTAGGTGTTTGGGTTTGGGTTTCAGCTGGTCCCAGAACGCATCTCCATTCACCCCATTCATTTTAGGGTTTCGGCTGGTCCCAGAAAGCATTCCCATTTACATCATTAATTTTAGGGTTCGCTACACCAGAACGCATCCCCATTTACCCCATTCATTTTAGAGTTCGCAATACGATTTTTTTCTATTTAAGATCGGGTTTTCGGGAACGTAATTCAATCGTGTATCGAGGGAGACCTGTAAGTGCCCGTCAATGTGTATAGCCTCGGAAAGTTCTGCATTTTCCAATTCCCAATTATGTTCGAATCAATTGGCACCATTACACTAATGGGAACTTTGTCCAAATTGTATGATTGATGGCGAATCTTGATACAGGAGCCCAATGTTGCTCTGAAAAACCATCAAAGCCATCCAACATTTCAAAGTCATCCAAAATTATTATTATTTCTTTCTGTGACCTTGAATGGCATTGATGGCCCTTGGTAACCCTTTGAGTACCAGCGACGTGTTTTATTTTATTCTAGCTACAGTATATGTGGACGATATTATGCAGCTAGGGAAGGATCTGTGGTAGTTATAACGGTGGGTTGAAATAGTTTGGAGCCGGTACAGAAGGGGTTAAACACTTACGAATCCATCCCTTGCGCTCGAGTTCCCAAAACGGCCTTAAAAAAAAAAAAAAAAATCCGCAAAAACAAACAAAAAATAAAAATGTCCGCAAACAAAAATAAAAATACAAATAAAAAATTGTCCTCTCCGCCTTGCTATCGGGTCTCTCTCTCTCTCTCTCCATACTTATTGTTAGGTCCTGCCATGGGGTCACGTCTGCTGTAAGGTTAGGGCCACAAGGACGGTAATAATATAAAGACGAGACGGTGAATATATCAAAGTATCAATTAATATACCGTAGTAGAGTTATTGATATAACGCTGTGGTTTAAGGGGGTAGGCTACTGCTTGGTTTTTGGTCTATATATGTTTTTAGTTTCCTCGCTAGACCTCCATCAAGCTTAAACAAAAAACCCTAGACCCCCTTCAAGATATATTTGTACATTTTTCGATAGAAAAATGTCCTCTTAAAATTACAGGCTCGCTATCGCTCGCCAGGAAAAAAACGACACGTAAATGGCACGAAAGGTCTTTAAATTGACAACGAAATGGGGGAGGTAGGCTCCCTTACTAGAAGTTAAGACATCTTTGTAATATATCTATTTTGATATTTGTCCGTTTATCTATTGAAATACATGTACTGAATAATGACTATAAGATGTATGTTATTTGTGAAATACGCTATCATTAATGTACAAATCAATTACTTAATATAAAATGCATAGTATTTATCAGGCAGTTAGGTAGGTATATGCTAACATTTTTCTTAATTTTTATATAATGGTTATGATTAATATTTTGGACATTATTTATGATTTAATTATTCGGTTTGATTATGCAAATTGGCAGACGTGGCTTCTAAGCACTTAAAGCGAGTTTTAAAAGGATTTGGTTGTGTAATTAATCTATTTGTTTAGCGAGGATGTTCTAAAGCGAGTTAAGGGGGGTCACCTGCTTTTCTTCTCTTTTTCTCTCTTTCTTTGGTTTGTATCCATGTGGCCCCGTTCAGCCTACTGTTTTAAAACGTTTACCCCCATCCAGGTGTCAATGTTTTCCTGGCGAGCGGTAGCGAGCCAGCATATATATACTGTATATTTTATTTTGACAGCAAGCTAAATTTGTAGATTTTTCGATAGAAAAATTTCTCCGGCAAAGCCGGAATTCTCCATAAAATGCTGGCTCGCTATCGCTCGCCAGGAAGAAATCGACACATGGATGGGGATAAACGTCATAAAACAGTAGGCTGTTTGGGGCCGAATGGATACCAGCCAGAAAAAGAGAGAAAAGGAGAGACGGAGAAGAAGAAAAAAAAGAGCCGGTCACCCCCCTTAATTAAAGTGGATTTCGTTGTGTAATTAATTAATCTACATGTTGGCGCACAACTTCAGGTTAATACGAAGCTGAAGGTAAACGTAACCCCCCTCCCCCCCCCCCCTCCTCCCCCTTTTAATTTAAGGGGAGATGGGTCGTTTTTAAGGTCCCCCTCCTCAGGTTTAGCCCCATTAGGTTTGTTTTCTTCAAAGTAGGCTATAAGACGTTTGGCCCATTAGTTTGGCGATTTTATGACCTGTCGCCCCATTTTTTTGTCAATATTAAGACTTCTCGTGTCATTTAGGTGTCGATTTGTTCCTGGCGAGCGATAGCGAGCCTGTAATTTAAGAGAAACCGGCCTTCGGCCGGGAAATTTATCTATCGAAAAATGTACAAATTTATCTTAAAGGAGGGTCTTGAGGATGATTTTTAAGCTTGATGGAGGTCTAGTAAAAAGTATAAGTAAAAAGTAAAAGTCTATGGGTCACAATGTCCAAACTTGTCATAATGCATAAAATATAGTATAGGCAGAAGATGCTTGCTGGCCTACATACATTAATGATAATACATAGTGAATATTAAATGAGGAAATCAAATAATACGCCCATCCCCCCTTGAAATATGAAAAGTTGGCCTCTCTCTCTCTCTCTCTCTCTCTCTCTCTATATATATATATATATATATATATATATATATATATATATATATATATATATATATATATATATATATATATATATATATATATATATATATAAAGAAACATATACCCATTCCCACACTTTTATAACGGGGGGGGCCACCTCGCTTTTTTTTTTTTATCTTTCTCTACTTCTCTCTTTGGCTTGTATCCTTTCGGCCCCATTTAGCCTACTTTTTTAAGACGTTTACCCCCATCCAGGTGTCGATTTCTTCCTGGCAAGCGATAGCGAGCCAGCATTTTATGGAGAAATCCGGCTTCACCGGAGACATTTTGCTATCGAAAAATGTACAATTTAGCTTGCTGTCAAAACAAAAATATATATGTTGGCTCGCTACCGCTCGCCAGGAAAATATTGACACCTGGATGTGGGTAAACGTCTTAAAACAGTTATCTGAATGGGGCCGAATGGATACAAGCCAAAGAGAGAGAGAGGGATAGAAAGAGAAAACAAAAGCGAGGTGGGCTCCCATAACGTGCCTGCCGGAAGTTATACCCACCTGTTAACCCCTTCAGCACGATGACGTATTTGGTCATCATATTCTGGTTACCGTTAGACGATTTTCCTTAGCTTATCCTCGACCTCTAGGACTCAAAGGGGTCAATACAATCTCAATCAACCCTCTGAAGAACACACGTCCTTCTTAAACTGCAGAAAATCATCTCATTGTGGCCAGAATTAACCCCTTCTGTACTGGATTTATTTTTTATTTTTGGCGTTACTATATTTTGACTTTTAATCAGTTTAAGAAAGACCTGTGGTAGTAAAAAGGGTTAACGTGGATAATTTGAAGCCTGTTAATTGCTGGAGGCCCTTTTTAAACTGAATAAAATCGTCCAATAGTAACCGGAAGAACATAAAAAAGACATTGCGGGACAGAAGGGGTTAAAGGTCAAAATGGAGTCCTCGTGTTGAAGGGGTTACTATTTTCGTACCACTGTTGTCCTTTGAGGGAGCCCACCTCGCTTTTTTTTTCTTTCTCTCCCTCTCTCTTTGGCTTGTATCCATTCGGCCCCATTCAGCCTACTGCTTTAAGACGTTTACCCCCATCCATGTGTTTATATTTTCCTGGCGAGCGGTAGCGTGCCAGCATATATATATATATATATATATATATATATATATATATATATATATATATATACAGCAAGCTAAATTTGTACATTTTTCGATAGAAAAATGTCTCCGGCGACGCCGGATTTCTCTATTAAATGCTGGCTCGCTATTGCTCGCCAGGATGAAATCGACACCTGGATGGGGATAAACGTCTTAAAACAGTTGGCTGAATGGGGCCGAATGGATACAAGCCAGAGAAAGAGAGAAAGATAAAACAAAAGCAGGTGACCCCCCTTAACCCCTTGGGGGATTATGACGCGTTTTGAGTTTATTCTGGCTATTACTATGCAGTTTTATTAAGCACAGGAGGGCACTGTGTCATTCAAAAAGTTAATTGAGAGTGACTTTACCCGTTTGATTGCCAGAGGTCTTTCCTAAACTGTATAACATCTCCTAATGGTAGCCATAAGAAAACGGGTTGTGATCCTCGAGGGGATAACTGCAAAATATACTTGTGTTAATTTTTTGTCTAAACGTATATGTGTGTGTTTGTGAGAGCTTGTGTTAAACTGTGTGTGTGTGTGATAGTGTCCCTGTGTGTGAGTAGTTACGTACATGTGTGTGTTTAACCCTTTGATTACCGGCGATGTTTTTTTGTTTTTTTCATTTTATTCTAGCTATATTTAGACGATTTTGTGCAGCCTCAGAATGATCTGTGGTAATAAACATGGTTATTTGAGATAGTTCAAAGCCTGTTAATTGCTGGAGGCCCTTCCTAAACTAAATAAAATCGTCTAAATATAGCTAGAATAAAATTGAAAAGACGTCGCTGGTACCGAAGGGGTTTAAGAATGCACAGATGATCCACAAAGTTCCTACGCATGAGTCTGTTTCCCTTGTTCATTACTATATGTTCCGGTCGAAGGCCGGTTCCTCTTAAATTACAGGTTCCTATTTTAACCAACTAACTATCGTATACTCTGAGAGTAAGGGTCCGAGTCTAGGAAGTGAGACAGTGAAGCATAAAGGCGAAGCAGCCTCAGAAGTGGGACTGCTTCGAGCCAGAGTGGGCAACCAAGAGCCGCCGTCTGCGATGGCAGGTTGGCGAGGGCTGGTTGTAGCTCGTGTTTCACTTGTCTCACTCCCTAGGCTGGAACAAGACCTCACGGGCTTCACCGTGTTGAGTGGTGAATGTGCAGGCTCTCAGCCTATGCCCGAGAGGGAATATATGGAATATAGAAGAAAAAAAAAAAAAAATGCTCACTGGTGTTTGTCATATTGAAGCTTGACTTGGAAAAATACAATAACGGATTAACAAAGGATACACACTAATACGAAGAGGCTTTGTGGACACTGTATCACTATGACTACAAAGACATGCTGCATCCGAAAAGTAATTGCGTTTAAGTTTGCGTACAATTTGTAGTTTTGAGCCGGTGACTTTGAATTGTTGTGCTACACTTTGGTTTGGAGAACAACTTTTACAGTATCGTCAGGTCAGGTGAAGGTATTGAAGGATAAGTCTTTACAACGGCACCTCATAGCTACTTTCTATTAAAATAATAAACTGTGTGTAATCAACGTTGTACACTAGGTTAAGGGAGCCCACCTAGCTTTTTTTCTCTTTCTCTCCATCTCTCTTTGGCTTGTATCCATTCGGCCCCATTCAGCCTACTGTTTTAAGATGTTTACCCCCATCCAGGTGTCAATATTTTCCTGGCGAGCGGTAGCGAGCCAGCATATATATATTTTTGTTTTTACAGCAAGCTAAATTTGTAAATTTTTCGATAGAAAAATGTATCCGGTGAAGCCGGATTTCTCCATACAATGCTGGCTCGATATCGCACGCCAGGAAGAAATTGACACCTGGATGGGGATAAACGTCTTAAAACAATTGGCTGAATGGGGCCGAATGGATACAAGCCAGGGAAAGAGAAAAAAGGAGAGAAAGGTAAAACAAATCCGGTGACCCCCTTAATATACACTAATATACTAGGTTAATATACTGTACACTAATATATCGCAACTGTTTCAATATTGTGTTTTTAGTTACGTTATAGACTCTACCGCATACTTTCAAAGCAATCTAATTTCGGCAATATAGAGGGTTACTTTGGGGTAAAATAGAATCGTCTAATATTGAACAAAATTACAAAAAAAACATCATTATCCGATTTGATTATAATGTAAAGCTTGCAATATAAACGAACCAAAACTGGGACGACACAATACACTGACAACATCGCTATGTGGAAATAACGCTTTAGCAAAATATAATACATAATAGCAAAATAAAACAGTTCATTAAATTATATCACTCCGAGAAGTAAACGTAGAACGAAATATCATCATCTAGCGGTAGGTAAGGTAACATCCATAACTTATCATACGGGAATGGTAATGGAATGGTAATTGAAGACAAGCAGTTAATGATTTCCAAGCCAAACTTATTTATAATTTTAATATTTATTTAGTTTCATATATATTTATTACTTTTTTAGTGTCCTCCCTAGACCTCCATCAAACTTTAAAAAAACATCCATTAGATCCCCCTTCTAGATTAATTTGTACATTTTTCGGTAGAAAAATGTTCCGACTTAGTGGAAATGGCACTGTGGTGGCGTGGGTCAGTTGGGGCATGTCTGGAAGCCTGGAGGCCGTTTCTGCCATGGCCATCCTTTTTGGGGCGCTTCCTCTGGAAACGGGGCGTCGGATATGATGATGATGATGAAATGTCCCGGCCAAAGGCCGATTCTTCCAACAATACAGGCTCACTATCGTTCGCCAGGGAAAAATCAACACCTAAATAGCACGAAAGGTCTTGATATTCACAAAGAAATTGGACGGAAGATCTTAAAATTAACAATTAATGGGGAACACATCTTAAAATCTTTGTACATACCTTGTACTGTATTTTTAACAGTCAGTCAGTCAGTCAGTAGCCAATACCGCACTCCCTCAGAGGGCTAGAGAGGATCAGCAAGAAATATAGGAAACCCAATATCGTATAATATCCACATCGAAAGCTAATTGTAACGTTCGGTTGATAATCCAACAATAAATTGAATCATCTAGACAATATTATAATGTAAAACTTGCAATATAAACCAACTAAAACAGGAACGATACAATATAACGACAAAAAAACTAATGAAAATCACAATGTGGAAATATCGACAGAAACTTGTATTCGGCGCAAGACCATATCGAATTTCTGTGGGTTTGGCTTTTCCAGGGGTAGTTCAGATTGTTCTCGACTATAGTCCGTTCATTGTAGGTTGGGCAGAAATCGTAAGCCCTAACCTCTCATAACTCAAAAAGGACTAGAGTTTTTTTAGCTAACATTTCTACCAAATAGGAAGCCTTGGCTAGGGAATAGGTGTATAAATTGACAGCTCATTTGCTTTAGCCCTCTTTGAGTTACAGAGGTTAAAAGGTTACGATTTCTGCCCAACCTAGAATGAACAGACTTTATCAAACAAATGGAAGAATATAGGTAAACACTCCTCCTCCCAGAACCCTCCCAAACACCCCACCCAACCCAAAACTTTTATGAATGTACAGGTGTTCAAATGTCCAGCTGTTACAGAGATACTATTAAGAACTATATTTTACGTTAAATAACTTTGAAAGGTTTGACAATGATTATAAACACCTAATAAGGAGGAGCACTTTTTTTGGGCATGTTAGTGACCTGAAGAAGCTATCTGCGAAACATTGTCAATGTAGCGCGCCTCTTCATATGGTGTATATATTCTCTCATTGTTATTTTTTGTATATATCGGAGTAGAAAATTAATGGAAAGTGAAATATTGTCTTAATCATCTAAACATAGGTTAACCCGTACTATCCCAGCGACGGCATACAGTCGTCAGTAATAAAGTAACTTGCCAGTACCAGCGACGGCTCACAGCCGACAGTAATATGTGGTCCTTGTAACTGCCAGTATCGAGCGGTAGCTGCTAACATGACTTGTAGGCACTGTTCTGAGGAGTTGGCAACACTTTTCAACTTGGCTGCTAGCCTCCACAGGCTGGCTGGGACAGTGCATCACCAACTTCTGAGGTGGGAAGGTGTGCTCTCTTGCCTCTGAAGCCACTTTGGCCACATTGCCTGGTACTGGAGGGTATATTTATGGTAACATCCTTTAGTACAGTATATATAGGTTAAGGTTGCACACTTTGCTTGCCATCAACTATCATAAGTAGCTAGAATTTAAGGAACACCCTGTTCTTAACATTAATCCTCCATTACAAACCCCATTGTACTTGAATAAATTAATGAAAGCATATGATCTTCCCGGGATTCGAACTCGGGACACCACACCCAGAACATAAGCACCTAAACCATTAAACCACCATAAATAAATGTAGTTATGTAACAGTAGGACATGTGAGCAGCTGTAACATCATTTATTTTATTTTGTTTAAGGGGGTCACTTGCTTTTTTTCCTTTTTCTCTCCTTTTCTCTCTTTCTCTGGCTTGTTTCCATTCAGCCAACTGTTTTAAGACGTTTATCCCCATTCAGGTGTCGATATCTCCCTGGCGAGCGATAGCGAGCCAGCATTATATGGAGAAATACGGCTTCGCCGGAGAAATTTTTCTATCGAAAAATTTACAAATTTAGCTTGCTCTCAAAACAAAAATATATATATGCTGGCTCGCTACCGCTCACCAGGAAAATATTGACACCTGGATGGGGGTAAACATCTTAAAACAGAAGGCTGAATGGGGCCGAATAAATACAAGCCAAAGAGAGAGGGAGAGAAAGAGAAAAGAAGCGAGGTGGGCTCCCTTAAAGTCCACGCGTGTTTTTCGTCATGCAAATACTATGATGGGACTGGTTTATCTGTGTATGCATATCATCCTGTTAACCCGTGAAGTGCAATAAGCCTTCATATACCATGCCAGTGCCAGGAAATATCTCAAAATTGTATGACACATGGAAGGTAGTAGTATCTCCCTATACCACATCCTCCACTCCTCCCCCCCCCCCACCTTTATACCCCACCCCCCCTCCCTCCCTCAATTTGGCCTTATTTTGTCCATTATTGCGCAGTCCACGGGTTAACAAAATGCATCCGTAAATCATGTTCGATTATAACGTTTTCATAACGAAGAACGCTAGACGTCTGATAATTTGTGTGCGTGTGTGTAGCGTATCTCTATTAACAACGACTAATCTGATTTATTTTAGGTAAGAGTGATTTAAGTATTGTATTCTTCAGTACAGCCACCAAAGACTTATTTGAATATTTTAGGCTCGAGAGAGTTATTTACAATTTTTTATTCTCCAGCACATCCCCCCTCCAGATTTATTTTAGGCACGAGAGAGTGATTTAAGGGGTGATGGGCGTATATATTTCATTATTTATGTATCTTTGTTATTATTTCATTAGTTTCCTCCCTAGACCTCCATCAAGCTTAAAAAACAATCTTAAAAAACAATCCATTAGATCCTCCTTCTATATAAATTTTGCATTTTTCGGTAGAAAAATGTCCTGGCCAAAGGCCGGTTCTTCCAAAATTACCGGCTCACTATCGTTGGCCATGAAAGGTCTTAATATTGACAAAGAAATGGGACGAAAGGTCGTAAAATCGACAAATTACTGAGCCGAACGTCATAAAATCTGAAGACCAATGGGGCTCATTACGAGGGAGAAGGGGGACCAGCAAAACGGCCCATCCCCCCTTACGTATTACATTCTCCAGCACAGCCCCCCAACCCCCCACTGCCCCCCTCCCCCCACCCCCCCACCAACCCGTTCCCCGTCTCTTCACTTTTCCAGGAGTGCGAGGACTGGAAATTTATAGCCATGGTTCTTGACCGGCTGTTTCTGTACGTGTTCCTCCTGCTCAATGTATTCGGCTTGGTCATCTTTTTCCGGGCTCCCTCGCTCTATGACCAAAGGCACTCCATTGATGAGGATTTGTCCCAGATAACAATTATACGCCCGCCACCCAAGAACGCAATAGAGTCCCTAGGGAATTAGAGCGAGTGGGAGTGAGTGAGTGAGAGAGAGTTTCGTTGTCTCCTCTCCTCCTCCTCCTCCTCTACCTCCTCCCCCGCCCTCCGGTATGGGTGCCAGTAAGTCAAACAGACTGCGGTCCTTTCGTCCACACACAATTTCGCCCTCAGTTATATTCACCCCACCTTTGTAAGTGATCTGCCCACATTTAAGCTAAGCTAATCAGAACTCCAGGTGTGGGTAAATCAATTAGAGTGTGGGTTTAACAGTACTTGTGGGCGAGTCGAACCCGTGGGCGAATGGATACGTACCCAGTCAAACACAACAAAGTGATATCCTCAATAACAATCATATGGTTTGGGTTGTGAGCCGGAAACTTGGACAGAGCAAAGAGGATTGATTACCTCTCTTGTTCATTCCCTAAAGACGTCAGTTATTATTGGATTTTCTGCAGTTATTGTTTTTTCTGCAGTTTTTTTTTCTGCAGTTTTTATTGGATTTTCTGTAGTTTTTATTTGGATTTTCTGCAGTTATTATTGGATTTCCCGCGGTTTTTATTGGATTTCCCGCGGTTTTTATTGGATTTTCCGCAGTTTTTATTGGATTTTCCGCAGTTTTTATTGGATTTTCCGCATCGCCTCCGTTCTTGGCTCTGCATTGACCAAGCCATGTATGCAAGCAGGCATCGTCTTCCTATACTTTACCCTATGCATTATGACTTGTTTGGAAATTGTGACCCATAGACTTTTATAACTCAAGAGGGCTGGAACAAAAGGGCTGTAAATTTCCTTGCTTATTTACTGTTTAACTCTTCCCAAATAATATAAATGTCAGCTCGACTGCCCATGTTCTTTTTGAGTTAGCAGATGTTGGGGGTCTGGATGTCTAGACTTGTCGTAATGAGTGGTCTATGAAGATATATATATTTTTTTAGTTTGCTCTCTAGACCTCTAACAAGCTTTAAAAAGCGCCCCCCTAAAGGTTATCACTCTTTGAGATAAATGTTTAAATTTTTCGTTAGAAATATTTCATTGCCGAAGGCCGGTTCCTACTAAATTACAGGCTCGCTATTGCTTGCCAGGATGAAATTGACACCAAAATGACCTGAAAGGTCTTAATAATGACCAAAACAGTAGAGCAAAAGGTCTTAAAATTGCCAAACTAATGGGGTGCACGTCTTAAATCTCATAACTAATGAGGCTAAACATGAGGGAGAATGGGGTACAGAAAAACAAACAATACCTCTCCTTAAAAGAGAGAGTAGAGATTTATTGAGTCACGTCTATTAGGAGAAGAACAGTTTCCGTCCGGGCTCACAACTCTCACCGTGCTAATGATTCCTAAAACAAGACTATATATATACTATACCCCCCTGTCTACCAAACCATATACTTCTCTCACTACGTTATATATCATATATCTCTCGCTTCTGGCTCACTTCCGCTGTTATACCTCCTGTTTATGTCAACAACAAAAAATCTCTTCATCCAGCTTCCCGATGAGCTAAAAAAACAAAACAGAATAACTAAGACATTTTACGAGAACGTGTTTGGATCGTCTCAGTGGATTCCTTTTAGAAGTGGAATGTCTCTTCTGTCCTTAGCTTTTAACCCCTTAAGTACGATGACGCCTTTCTGGTTTTTATTCTGGCTGGCATTAGACGATTCTGTGACGAGGCCATGATGGAACGCCTATCTTCTGATCTATCAAATATTTCTGATTGGGGCAGAGAAAATCGGGTTACTTTCAACGCCTCCAAGACCCAGTTTCTCCCTCTATCTCTCCATCACAAAGTTCTACAAGACTATCAATTATTCTTCAATATTACACAAATCAACCCTTCATCTTCTTTCAATATTCTAGGTGTATCTTTTTCATCCGACCTTTCTTGCCAAACAGCTTCCCAAAAGTTAGGTGTGCTCAATCGTCTCCGTGGGTTCTTCACCCCCGCACAGCTTCTTCCTCTGTATCGGGGCACAGTGCGCCCCTGTATTGAGTATTGTTCGCATGTGTGGGGAGGCTCCACCCATACCGCACTTCTCGAAAGAGTAGAGTCCAAAGCATTTTGTCTCGTCAACTCACTTTGTCTTACTAGTTCCCTACAATCTCATTCTACACGCTGCAATGTTGCATCTCTTTTACTCTTCTATCACTATTACAACAATCAGTGTTCTTCAGAACTCTCTCAGTGCATACCCCTTCCCTTGCGGTGAGTGCGACGCACCCGCCTTTCAACACAGTCCCACCTTCAATTCCCAGAGGTCTTTGCTAGGCAGACTAAAATCGTCTAGTCTATTCAGCTTTTAGGAGGACTTATGGGATTCGAAAGGATAATTTTCAATTGGGAATCCTTCGATTCCCAGAGGTCCTTCCAAAGCTGAATACAATTATCTAGTGTATTCAGCTTCTAGAAGGACCTGTGGAAATTTAACCCCTTGTGTTCCGGAGACACTTTTTTTTATTAAATTTCAGCTACATTTAGACGATTTTATTGAGCTTTGGAAGGCTATATGGTAGCTAAAAGGAGTAATTGTGATAGTCTGCAGCCTTTTAAATGCCAGACGTCCTTCTTGAGCTGAATATAATCGTCTAATAGTAGCTAGAATAACATTGAAAAGACGTCGCCGGTACAGAAGGGGCTAAGGGTTCATTCGATTCCCAGACGCCCTTCCCAAGCGGACAATAATCGTCTAATGTCGGCCGGAGTAAAAGAAAGGGGTTGGAGGACCGCGCACGTCCCCTCAAGACTGACCGCATGACCTGTTTATTATACCTTGTTACTAAGACTGTATGTTTGTCTGTTTGTTTGCCCGTATGTTTGTTATGGGGCTGCAATATTTGGGCCTTGAGTATTCTTTTTTTTATGATTATTAATATTTTGGTTCTCTTAAATAAAATAAAAAATCCATGTGTTTACTGAGCTTTACCTTAGCTTTTTCTTTTTTATTATTATTTTAGTTCTCTTAAATAAATTAAATAAGCCATGTGTTCACTGAGCTTTATCTTGATTATTTATTTTGCATTATTATTATTTTTGTTCTTAAATAAAATAAACAAAAATCATGTTTTCACTGAGCTTTATCTTGGCTATATTTTTTATTATTATTTTGGTTCTCTTAAATAAAAAAAAAAGCCATGTGTTCAGTGAGCTTTGTGTAAATAAGATAAAGGTTTCGGGTGTTGTTATAATAAACTCTTGCAGTGTTGTGGAGTGCTTGTCGTGTGAGGGCAGGTATGGAAGTCACAGCTGATGATATAACAGGCTATAAGTTCTAGTATAGCAGTGTTGTACACTTTAGTTATTATATTAACAAATTTCACTTACAGGTTATGTTATCTATTCGATTTACTCTGGCCATTCCCAAATTTTTTTTTTTTTTTTTTTTTATTTTTTTTTTTTACATTATTATTTTTGAGCCCGAACAGGGACAGCATAACCCAAAATAAAAACAATAAACACAATTTTTGTTTTTGTTTTATCATAGTAATAGATTTAACTTCATTTGTACAGTAACCGCTTCTCAGCATATACTGTACATTCACATAGTTTTATTATTTTTTAACATCGTTCTTAACACCAATAACCAACAAATGAAATTAATGAATGCATGTGATTCTCCCAGGATTCGAACCTAGGATATCTCATACAGAACGTACACGCTCTAACCATTACACCATCAAGACAGTTCATAAAGTAGCGTTATGTTCTATGTTCTACATATTACGCATTTCAGATAATACTTTAACTCTAATATTTATTACATCACTTAATTCGTAAAGAAGAATGATATATTATTGTTTACAGAATACAACAGTCATATATTACTTTATCTCTAGTATTAATACAACAGTCATATATTACTTTATCTCTAGTATTAATACAACAGTCATATATTACTTTATCTCTAGTATTAATACAACAGTCATATATTACTTTATCTCTAGTATTAATACAACAGTCATATATTACTTTATCTCTAGTATTAATACAGTCATATATTACTTTATCTCTAGTATTAATACAACAGTCATATATTACTTTATCTCTAGTATTAATACAACAGTCATATATTACTTTATCTCTAGTATTAATACAACAGTCATATATTACTTTATCTCTAGTATTAATACAACAGTCATATATTACTTTATCTCTAGTATTAATACAACAGTCATATATTACTTTATCTCTAGTATTAATACAACAGTCATATATTACTTTATCTCTAGTATTAATACAACAGTCATATATTACTTTATCTCTAGTATTAATACAACAGTCATATATTACTTTATCTCTAGTATTAATACAACAGTCATATATTACTTTATCTCTAGTATTAATACAACAGTCATATATTACTTTATCTCTAGTATTAATACAACAGTCATATATTACTTTATCTCTAGTATTAATACAACAGTCATATATTACTTTATCTCTAGTATTAATACAACAGTCATATATACTTTATCTCTAGTATTAATACAACAGTCATATATTACTTTATCTCTAGTATTAATACAACAGTCATATATTACTTTATCTCTAGTATTAATACAACAGTCATATATTACTTTATCTCTAGTATTAATTACATCACTTAATTAATATTGACGCTGCCATTAATATATACCTCAGATATACCTCATTATGGTATTAATGTATACTTATTAACTTTACCATGTATCTGTACCTACAAAGGAAATCAAGCAACAACAGATATAGTGACCCTTCTAGGTTGCTTGTCCTCCAAAACACTGAGGATCAAGTGTCCAAACAGTGGTTTAGAGTGGGTAAGGGAACATTGGAAAGGGAATTACTGCCCTGGAACTAATGTCCGTGGCAGGATGTACCTGGTGTTGAATCAGACGTGACTTCCATATAAGTGTAATATAATTAACTAATACCAGTGGATAATAACAGGAGACTTTAGGGCACATTTTTAGTTTGTTCCCAAGACCTCCATCAAGCTTTAAATTACACCCCCTAGACCCCCTTCCAAGATAAATTTGTAAATTTTTCGGTAGAATATTGTCTTTCCTCTTAAATTACACGCTCGCTATCGCTCGTTAGGAAACGATCGTCACCTAAATGACACGAAAATTCTTTCGTGCCATTTAGGTGTCGATTTTTTTCCTGGCGAACAAAAGCGAGCCTGTAATTTAAGAGGAAGGACATTATTATACCGAAAAATTTACAAATTCATCTTGAAAGGGGTGTCTAGGTGGTGTAATTTTAAGCTTGATGGAGGTCGTTGGATCAAACTAAAAAAAAATCCCCTTAAGAGGGGTCATCAGTTTTTTGTTTATCTTTCTCTCCTTTTCTCTCTTTCCCTGGCTTGTATCCATTCACCCCCATTCAGCCAACTGTTGTAAGACGTTTATCCCCATCTAGGTGTCGATTTCTTCCTGGCGAGCGATAGCGAGCCAGCATTGTATGGAGAAATCCGGCTTCGCCGGAGAATTTTTGCTATCGAAAAATGTACAAATTTAGCTTGCTGTCAAAACAAAAATTTATATATGCTGACTCGCTACCGCTCGCCATGAAAATATTGACACCTGGATGGGGGTAAACGTCTTAAAATAGTAGGCTGAATGGGGCCAAATGGATACAAGCCAAAGAGAGATGGAGAAAAAAAAAAAAAAAAAAACGAAGTGGGCTCCCTTAATTGACCTCTCTACAAATGTACAACAATGAGGTGCTTCCAGGTGCCTCTAGTAAATAAAAGGGAATAGTGTGACGTTAAAACCATCCTCATTAATAAGTATTTTGAATAATAATAATCATCATCACCGCTTACCGAGTTCTGGTGAAAAGTTGGCCTCTTGCTAAACTAACTTTGAAACCTCGTAATAAGGGGAGGTTTCTAGTTTGTTTCCTACTCCTCCAGCAATCTTAATATTTCACCCCCTTGACCCCCTTTCAAGATAAATTTGTAAACTTTTCGGTAGAAAAATTTCCCGGCTCAAAGCCGGTTCCTCTTAAATTATAGGCTCCCTATCGCTCGCCAGGATAAAATCGACACCTAAATTGCACGAAAGGTCTTAAAATTGACAGAAATGGGTTGAAAGTTCTTAAAATCGCCAAACTAATGGGGCGAACGTCTTAAAATCTCAAAAGCAATGGGGCTAAACATGAGGGAGAAAGGGGTAAAGAAAAAAAATCCTCGAGTGGAAATTTCCCCTTAAGCAGTTTAGTACCAGTGACGTCCAATTGCATTCTATTCTGGGAACTATTAGACGATATTTGTTTTTCAGCTTAGGAAGGACCTCTAGCTATAATTAGGCTTCAAACTATCTCAACCCGCCCTTTTAAACTACCACAGGTCCTTCCTAAGCTGCATAATATCGTCTAAATATAGCTAGACTACAATACAACACACGTCGCTGGTACTCAAAGGGTTAATCATTTTAGTAGACGGTGACATCAAGCTTCCTTTTTATTCTGGGTAGCAGTAGACGACTAAATTCAGTTTAGAAAGGTACTGTACTTTGGAAGTCATAGGGTTAAGTGAGATAGACTGTACCCCTTCGATTCCCGGAGGAGGGTCTCTCGTAAAGCCGGTATCACACGAACGCTTTTTCCCTCAACGTTTATCCTCAACACTGGTCTGGCAGCTTATGAGGTCAACCTTTGTAATATATCGGTCTCCTAAGTTCATCTACCACCAGTCTAGTTTCCGATACCAGTGCAAATTATTCCAGAAATGTTGCCAGCAAAATGTTGATCATCGAATGTTGACTATAAAAGCTCTCGTGTGATACCGGCTTAACCGAGTAAAAATCGCCTAATTTTGGCCAGAATAAAGCGAGCAAGGCATCATCCAATACTGCAGTGATTAACAAGAACGGCGCTTTTAACAATATAACATTGCTAAGACACAGATATGAAGACAAAAATTGAAGGGCGATTTAAGGGGAGACTGGCCGTTTGTTTGGTCTATTAATTAATGTATTCATATATTTTTTTAGTTTCCTCCCTAGACCTCCATCAAGCTTAGAAAAACACCCCCTAGACCCCCTTCAAGGAAAATTTGTACATTTTTCGGTAGAAAAATGTCCAGGCCGAAGGCCGGTTCCTCTTAAAATTGCAGGCTCGCTATCGCTCGCCAGGAGAAAATCGACACCTAAATGGCACAAAAGGTCTTAAAATTGACAACGAAATAGGGCGAAAGGTGTTAAAATCGCCAAACTAATGGGCTGAACGTCTTATAATCTCAAAACTAGTGGGGCTAAACATTAGGGAGAAGGGGGCCCAGAAAAACGGTCTGCCTCCCCTTAAGCCAATATTTTTGAGCCACCGATGTTAAGAAGTGTTGGATTTGGGGGGTTTTAAGTTTTAAGGCAAGGGGGATTTTTCGTATTATTTTCACCCTTTGGTTCCGTGAGCTCTTTCAAGTTAAATAATCTGGTCTGGAGTTAACTTGTATGATGTATCTTAGACGTATCGGGTGTGGAAGAGTTAAGCCCTTAACCTGTATTTTGTTTTCTCCTTTTCTCTCTTTCTCTGGCTTGTATCCATTCGGCCCCATTCAGCCTACTGTTTTAAGACGTTTATCCCCATCCAGGTGTCGATTTCTTCCAGCATTGTATGGAGAAATCCGGCTTCGCCGGACTCATTTTTCAATTGATTTATTTATTTTTTCAAATTTACCCTACTGTCAAACATTTTTTGTTTTAATATGGTGGCTCTCTACCGCTCGCCAGGACAAAATTGACACCTGGATGGAAAACAACGTCATAAAAAGTAGGCTGAATGGGGCCAAATGGATACAACCCAGAGAGAGAGAAAAAAAAGGTGTGAGCCCCCATAAGAAGTGTACGACTTTTGTGTTTTGAGCTACGAAGTCAAGGAGATTTTTCACATTATGTTCACCCTTCGATTCCGTGAGCTCTTTTCAAGTTAAATAATCTGATCTGGAGTTAAACCCTTTCCGTCCCGGCGACGTCCTTTTTAATCTATTCTAGCTATATTTAGACGATTTCATGCAGTTTAAGAAGGATCTGTGGTCGTAGAAAGGGTTAAGTGGGATAGTTCATGCAGTTAAAGCAGGATCTGTGGTCGTAGAAAGGGTTAAGTGAGATAGTTCATGCAGTTAAAGAAGGATCTGTGGTCGTAGAAAGGGTTAAGTGAGATAGTTCATGCAGTTTAATAAGGATCTGTGGTCGTAGAAAGGGTTAAGTGAGATAGTTCATGCAGTTTAAGAAGGATCTGTGGTCGTAGAAAGGGTTAAGTGAGATAGTTCATGCAGTTAAAGAAGGATCTGTGGTCGTAGAAAGGGTTAAGTGGGATAGTTCATGCAGTTTAAGCAGGATCTGTGGTCGTAGAAAGGGTTAAGTGAGATAGTTCATGCAGTTTAATAAGGATCTGTGGTCGTAGAAAGGGTTAAGTGGGATAGTTCATGCAGTTTAAGCAGGATCTGTGGTCGTAGAAAGGGTTCAGTGGGATAGTTCATGCAGTTTAATAAGGATCTGTGGTCGTAGAAAGGGTTAAGTGGGATAGTTCATGCAGTTTAAGCAGGATCTGTGGTCGTAGAAAGGGTTAAGTGGGATAGTTCATGCAGTTAAAGAAGGATCTGTGGTCGTAGAAAGGGTTCAGTGGGATAGTTCATGCAGTTTAAGAAGGATCTGTGGTCGTAGAAAGGGTTAAGTGGGATAGTTCATGCAGTTTAAGAAGGATCTGTGGTCGTAGAAAGGGTTCAGTGGGATAGTTCATGCAGTTTAAGCAGGATCTGTGGTCGTAGAAAGGGTTAAGTGGGATAGTTCATGCAGTTTAAGAAGGATCTGTGGTCGTAGAAAGGGTTCAGTGGGATAGTTCATGCAGTTTAATAAGGATCTGTGGTCGTAGAAAGGGTTAAGTGGGATAGTTCATGCAGTTTAAGCAGGATCTGTGGTCGTAGAAAGGGTTAAGTGGGATAGTTCATGCAGTTTAAGAAGGATCTGTGGTCGTAGAAAGGGTTCAGTGGGATAGTTCATGCAGTTTAAGAAGGATCTGTGGTCGTAGAAAGGGTTAAGTGGGATAGTTCATGCAGTTTAAGAAGGATCTGTGGTCGTAGAAAGGGTTCAGTGGGATAGTTCATGCAGTTTAAGAAGGATCTGTGGTCGTAGAAAGGGTTCAGTGGGATAGTTCATGCAGTTTAAGAAGGATCTGTGGTCGTAGAAAGGGTTAAGTGGGATAGTTCATGCAGTTTAAGAAGGATCTGTGGTCGTAGAAAGGGTTCAGTGGGATAGTTCATGCAGTTTAAGAAGGATCTGTGGTCGTAGAAAGGGTTAAGTGGGATAGTTCATGCAGTTTAAGAAGGATCTGTGGTCGTAGAAAGGGTTAAGTGAGATAGTTCATGCAGTTTAAGAAGGATCTGTGGTCGTAGAAAGGGTTAAGTGGGATAGTTCATGGCCTGATACTTGCTTGCGGCCCTGTTGTTTAAGGGGGGGTGACCTGCTTGTTTGTAATTCTGTCCTTTTCTCTCTTTCTCTGGCTTGTATTCATTCGGCCTCATTCAGCCAACTATTGTAAGACGTTTATCCCCATCTAGGTGTCGATTTCTTCCTGGCGAGCGATAGCGAGCCAGCATTATATGAAGAAATCCGGCTTCGCCGGAGACATTTTTCTATCGAAAAATGTACAAATTTAGCCTGCTGTCAACAACATTAAAACATTGCTGGCTCGCTACCGCTCACCAGTAAAAAAATTGACACCTGGAAGGGGATAAACGTCTTAAAACAGTAGGCTGAATGGGGCCAAATGGATACAAGCCAGAGAAAGAGAGAAAAGGAGTGAACCAAAACAGGTCACTCCCCTTAAGCTGAATAAAATGGTCTAAATATAGCTAGACTACAATACAAAAGACACCGCCGGCACAGAAGGGGTTAACCTGTATGAAGTATAGCAGACGTAGTGGGTGTGAAAGGGTTAAGGGGGTAGTGCTTGGTGTTTGGTCTATATATATTTATATATTAACTATATTTATGTATTAACTATATTTATGTATTAAATATATTTATGTATTAACTATATTTTTGAGTTTTTTCGCTAGACCTCCATTAAGCTTTAAAAATACACCCCCTAGACCCCCTTTCAAATTAAATGTGTACATTTTTCAATAGAAAAATTACCCGGCCAAAGGCCGGTTCCTTCTAAAATTACAGGCTCGCTATCGCTCGCCATGAAAAAACTCGACACCTAAATGGCACAAAAGGTCTTAATACTGACAAATAAATGGGGCAAATGGTCTCAAAATCGCCAAACTAACGGAACGAACGTCGTATAATATCAAAACTGATATGCTAAAGATGAGGGATAAGTGGGTCCAGAGAAAGCGACTACCTCCCCCTTAACCCCTTAAGGATTAGGACGCGTGTTGACCGTTTTCTATCGGCAATCACACACATTTTTTTTTACAGTGTAGAATGTCCTCTAATCTTCCGGGCCATTAATTTAAGGGGAGGTTTTTAGTTTGTTAGCTAGACCTCCATCAAACATAAAATTACACCCTCTATAGCCCCTTTTAAGATCAATTTGTAAATTTTTCGGTAGAAAAATTTCCCGGCCGAAGGCCGGGTCTTCTTAAATTACAGGCTCGCTATCGCTCGCCAGGAAATAATCGACACCTAAATGGCACGAAATGTCTTGAAATTGACAAATGGGGCGAAAGTTCTTAAAATCGCCAAACTAATGGGGCGAACGTCTTAAAATATCAAAAGCAATGGGGCTAAATTTGAGGGAGAAAGGGGTCAAGAAAAAAATCCCTCAAGTGGAAGTCTCCCCTTAACGGGAAAGAGTTAATATACATTCCTGTGATAATGATTGCTTCATGGGGGTGACCTGCTTTTTGTTATTTCTGTCCTTTCCTCTCTTTCTCTGGCTTGTATCCATTCGGCCCCATTCAGCCAACTATTTTAAGACGTTTATCCCCATCTAGGTGCCGATTTCTTCCTGGTGAGCGATAGCGAGCCAGCATTATATGAAGAAATCCGGCTTCGCCGGAGAAATTTTTCTATCGAAAAATGTACAAATTTTAGCCTGCTGTCAAACAAAAATGAAAAATATGCTGGCTCGCTACCGCTTACCAGTAAAAAATTGACACCTGGATGGGGATAAACGTCTTAAAACAGTAGGGTGAATGGGGCCAAATGGATACAAGCCAGAGAAAGATAGAACAGGACAAAACAATTACAGGTCACCCGCCTTAATGTATTTTATCATATATATATTTTTGTTCTTTTCTCTTGATAGACATAAGTGGATTTTATACAGTATATGACCAGCCTGCAACATATAGGATCACGAGTATATAACGATATTAACCCCTTGAAGCTCTGACGCGTGTTAACAATTTATTTTGGCTATCATTAGACGATTTTATGCAGCTTAGGAATGATCTGTGGGTATTAAAAGGGCAAAGTCTATCTCAATCAACCCTCTGACTTCCATATACCCTTCCTAATCTGAATGAAATCGTCTAATAACTACCAGAAAGCAGAAAAGAAATGCGTCTTGGATCTTGAAAGGGTTAAGGGGAGATTTCCACTTGAGGGACTTTTTTCTTGGCCCCTTTCTCCCTCATGTCTAGCCCCATTGCTTTTGAGATTTTAAGACGTTTGCTCCATTAGTTTGGTGATTTTTAAGAATTTCCGCCCCATTCTGTCAATTTTAAGACCTTTCGTGCCATTTAGGTGTCGATTTTATCCTGGCGAGCGATAGCGAGCCTGTAATTTAAGAGTAATCGGCCTTCGGCCGGGACATTTTTCTACCGAAAAATGTACAAATTTATCTTGAAAGAGGGTCTAGGGAGTGTAATTTTAAGCTTGATGGAAGTCTAGGGAGGAAACTAAACACCTCCCCTTAATGTGCATATCCTTATTTGCCCATGTTTACGTTTGTGACTGCTAAACTAATATTGGAGCCACGTGTAGTATTTTTCTAGGCAAGATGTAGTGATTGCTAATAGGAGTTTATACATTAATTTGGATACTGGATAGATATTGCCTTATATCAAGACACGTAGTACAGTGGCGCTAATAAGTCATGTCTCAGCTGTCTTTACGTTTGGCTCTCTCTGTGCTGTATTAATGTCTGTCAGATGTTGAATAGGGTGGGTAAGTGTAGGAACACGTTGGTATATCTCACTCAACAAGAAGAAATCATGTGTAAATATGGCTGATACCATTTATTAATCAAAACATAATTGGTGCCGAGACATCACTTATTAGCGCGACTGTACACTCGCATACCATAGTTTCTAGCCCACTCATAATAATTCGCGGAACCCCTATGTTTTTGTTTGTGCAATTATAACTATTTGGATTGATTTTGTTGATAGAAGTTGCTTATCAATGCATAGTATAATTATCGTTTTGTAGTTGATGTATAGACAACTATATTCATACATTTGTTGCCAGAGATATATTTCCATACTTAGAAATAGGTGAAATCCAGGAATATTTATGAGTGGGCTAGACTCTATGGTATCCGAGCGTACCTTATTATCTCCGATCAATCTGCCTTTTCTTTTTCAGGCCATTCTTTCATAATTTTTCGTACATTCTGTATTGATATTTTTTGTTATCATATAATATGCTTTTCTTTACATATATTTATTTTAACCTCTTTACTACAAAACTTAAAATTATCCACACCCAGACGTGTTCTTTTTACCACGTGCATTTCACCATGGATGTACAGTCGCGCTAATAAGTCATGTCCCAGCTATCATTACGTTTGGCTTCCTCTGTGCTGTATTAATGTCTGTCAGATGTTGAATAGGGTAGTTAAGTGTAGGAAGATGCTTGTATAATACACTCAATATGAAGAAATTAAGTTTAGATATTGCCGATACCTATTATTGATCAAAACATACTTGGTGCCGAGACATGACTTATTAGCGCAATTGTACACTCGGACACCATAGTATCTAGCCCACTCATAAATAGTCGTGGATTTCACATACGGTATTTGGAATTGTGGAAGAATTATCTCGGGAAACGAATTTATGAATATAATGTTCTATACATCAAAAACAAAACTGTGGTTGGTTGGCTCTGTCTCGAGTCGGCCACCCCCATCTATGGGGTATGTGCATGAGTATATAGATAGATAGATAGATAGATAGAACTACACAACTATATTAATTTAACATTTATTGATAGATAGATAGATAGAACTACACAACTATATTTAACATTTATTGATAGATAGAACTACACAACTATATTTAACATTTATTGATAGATAGATAGATAGAACTACACAACTATATTTAACATTTATTGAAAAACAAGTTTTATCCAAAAATCAATCCACATAGCTATAGTCGCTGAGGAGGGGGGGGGGGGATGAATCCCTATGAGCGGGCTAGAGACTACGGTATCCAAGTGTTCTAACCTTTGCTTCGAACTAGCTTCCATTTGAATATAAACACCACATGAGGAGGAACACTTTATTGACAACGTTTCACATATAGCTCACCACAAATGCACATATAATTACTCCCTTCTTTCATTACTCTCTCATTATCTCTTCGCATCTTCTCTCCTTCCTTGGATAGATGTGGCAAAGTTATCATAATACTGGACTTGTAATCCGGGATCGAGTCCTGATATATCCTGGGAAGAGTGTACGGAAAGTCAATTTGGGCTATGCTTGGATTACTTACTTCAGAAACCCATCGACATGCTATAGAATTCCCCCCCCCCCCTTATCCCTATCTCTCTCTCTCTCTCTCTCTCTCTCTCTCTCTCTCTCTCTCTCTCTCTCTCTCTCTCTCTCTCTCTCTCTCTCTCTCTCTCTCTCTCTCTCTCTCTCTCTCTCTCTCTCTCTCTCTCTCTCTTTACCTATCTTAATCTGCTTAACAGACTGTAGGGTATGGGTATCCTCCAAAACACAATAAACTAATCTAATTTAATTAATTTCACTCCCAACACCAAACACCTCTCAATTAAATTAATGAAAGCATGTGACACTATCGGGATTCGAACCTGGGTTACCGCACACAGATCTTAAACACTCTAACCATTACACCATCAATACAGGGCATTAGTAAAGGTTCTAGGCCCGCTATGGCAAACTGTGGTGGAGACGGGTAGCCTTCCAGCACTACATTTGTCTATCGCCCATCGTTGTCCCTCAGGCATCGAATCCAGAGTCTATTTGGAGGGTAAAATAGAGAAAAAAAACAAAGGACTGGAGATCTCGAAAAGGAGTCTATATTTGGAGGGTAAACTAGAGAAAACAAAACATAGGACTGGAGATCTTTGGAGGGTAAACTAGAGAAAACAAAACATAGGACTGGAGATCTTTGGAGGGTAAACTAGAGAAAACAAAACATAGGACTGGAGATCTTTGGAGGGTAAACTAGAGAAAACAAAACATAGGACTGGAGATCTTTGGAGGGTAAACTAGAGAAAACAAACATAGGACTGGAGATCTTTGGAGGGTAAACTAGAGAAAACAAAACATAGGACTGGAGATCTTTGGAGGGTAAACTAGAGAAAACAAAACATAGGACTGGAGATCTTTGGAGGGTAAACTAGAGAAAACAAAACATAGGACTGGAGATCTTTGGAGGGTAAACTAGAGAAAACAAAACATAGGACTGGAGATCTTTGGAGGGTAAACTAGAGAAAACAAAACATAGGACTGGAGATCTTTGGAGGGTAAACTAGAGAAAACAAAACATAGGACTGGAGATCTTTGGAGGGTAAACTAGAGAAAACAAAACATAGGACTGGAGATCTTTGGAGGGTAAACTAGAGAAAACAAAACATAGGACTGGAGATCTTTGGAGGGTAAACTAGAGAAAACAAAAACAAAGGACTGGAGATCTCGAAAAGGGGCTCCAGTCCTGACGCTATTCTTGACTTACAGTGTGCTGGCTTAATAAACCATAAGGGTTGATAGCCTCTGAAGTTCTGTTTTAACTAACTAAAAAAAAAAAATACTTTACTCTTTCTTTTCTGCTTTACTTTACTTCTCTCTCAGTCTTAAGAGACCTCTCACCTCCCCAACCTGTCTATCCCCCCTCAACTTTAACTTAACTTTAAACAAAAAATCTTTCAGCATTCTCACCTGCTTTTATGCGCACACTTCGTCTTCTCCGGTTTCTCCATCTGCCCGTTTGGTAAATGTACTTTCTCTGTCCTGCGTCTCTCACGACTATATCTCTCTCCTTGCTTTTTGAAGAATAGCACAGGCCTCTCAATTTCACATTTTTTCTTTCTCTCTCTCTCTCTCTCTCTCTCTCTCTCTCTCTCTCTCTCTCTCTCTCTCTCTCTCTCTCTCTCTCTCTCTCTCTCTCTCTCTCTCTCTCTCTCTCTCTCTCTCTCTCTCTCTCTCTCTCTCTCTCTCTCACTTTCTGACGGACTTGGAGGCATTCTCGTGTTCTCAACTTTAGACACGCTCAAGTATAGACTATTGTTTTGCATGCGTACACCTCTCTCTCTCTCTCTCTCTCTCAACTCTTTTTACCCATCTTACTCTGCTCTGCTCTACCTACCTACCTTACTTACTTATTTACCTACCTACCTACCTACCTACCTACCTACCCACCCACCCACCCACCCACCTACTTAATTAAGCAAAGTAAAAAGACCTTAGAGTTACATATTGCGAATCAAAGTAAAACAAACCCGAAAGAATTCTATAGTTATATCAGAAAGAAAAAAGTAGTTACTTCAACTGTTGGACCGTTAGTCGATGAAAAAGGAGAATACACCAAAGACGAAGTACAAATGAGTAATGCCCTCAATACCTTCTTTGCATCAGTTTTTACAACAGAAGACCTCAGTGATATCCCTACACCATCGCCGATTCAGATTGATAATTCAGATGTTCTAAGCAATATCACCGTTACAGAGAGAGAAGTATTGAATTGTTTAGATAAACTCAAGGTAATAAAACGCCTGGACCTGATACAATCTCGCCTAGAGTTCTAAAGGAAGCTAAGAATGAGCTCTCCAAACCACTGACATTACTATTCAATAAATCCTTGCAGTCTGGAACTATGCCTGATCAGTGGAAGCTAGCCAACGTAACACCGATATTCAAAAAAGGCAGCAAATCCCTACCCAGTAACTATCGTCCAATTAGCTTAACCTCAGTTGTATGTAAAATGCTAGAAACGGTCATACGAGACAGACTCGTAAATCACTTAGAGGAAAATAACATACTTAAAGATACTCAACACGGCTTTCGTAAAAACGTTCCTGTTTAACAAACCTCTTAGACTTCTTCCACGATATCCTCAACCTCTACGATGAGAGTAAAGCTGTAGATATTATATACCTTGATTTTCAAAAGGCCTTTGACAAAGTTCCCCACAAACGTTTACTGCTAAAACTAAAAGCGCATGGAATACAAGACGGTGTGTTGAAATGGATAGAAAATTGGCTCAGCAACAGAAAGCAAAGGGTAGTCATAAACGGTAAGGCATCTAAATGGACCAATGTAAGTAGCGGGGTACCCCAGGGATCGGTACTAGGACCAATTCTCTTTCTAATTTACATCAACGACATAGATGAGGGTCTCACCTGCACAATCTCAAAATTTGCTGACGATACAAAAATTGCAAATAGCGTACTCTCAAAAGAACAAGTTGACGATATGCAACACAATCTAGATAAATTGTCATGTTGGGCCCAAATTTGGCAAATGAGTTTCAATGCGGATAAATGTAAAGTACTACATGTCGGATACCTAAATGAGAAAGCAAACTATTCGATGAATGGCACTCAGCTTAAGAATGTAAACAGAGAAACTGATCTGGGAGTAACAATATCGAGTAACCTAAAACCGAGTCAACAATGTTCAGAAGTTGTTAAGAAGGCAAACAAAATAATTGGCTTTATAGGCAGGTCATTTGAGCATAAATCCAAAGAAGTTATCCTAACCCTTTACAATTCCTTAGTCCGCCCTCTTCTGGAATACTGCGTTCAATCCTGGTGCCCTTATTACCAAAAAGATATAAACAAGCTAGAACAAGTTCAACGTAGAGTTACCAAATGATACCTAGCCTAAAGAACAAACCATACGAAGAGCGTCTTAGAGAATTAAATCTATTTCCTTTAACCCAGCGCAGATTAAGAGGCGACTTAATTCAAGTGTTCAAAATCATCAATGGCATCGACAATATGAACTGTAGTAAGTACTTCACTATCGACCAATCTAATTACACGCGGGGAAACGGTTGCAAAATTATTGGTAAATCTTTTAACACGCACGAATCTAAGAATTTCTTCTTCAATCGAGTTGTCAACTTGTGGAATGGGCTTCCCCGAGACGTTATAGACTGCAGCACCGTTGATTCATTTAAATTCCGCCTAGACAAATATCTCGCATCAAACCCGCGACTGTTTCCAATTCCAATGTTCCCTTACCCACTCTAAACCACTGTTTGGACACTTGATCCTCAGTGTTTTGGAGGACAAGCAACCTAGAAGGGTCACTAGACCTGTTGTTGCTTGATTTCCTTTGTACTTTGTACTTTGTACTCCTTTGTACCTACCTACCGACCGACCGACCGACCGACCGACCGACCGACCGACCGACCGACCGACCGACCGACCGACCGACCGACCGACCGACCGACCGACCGACCGACCGACCTACTTACTTACTTATCCACCAACCAACCAACTACCCACCAACCAACCAACCACCCACCAACCAACCAACCAACTTGTCTGCCTGCCTACCTACCTACCTACCAACCTACCTACCTACCTACCTACCTACCTACCTACCTACCTACCTACCTACCTACCTACCTACCTACCTACCTACCTACCTACCTACCTACCTACCTACCTACCTACCTACCTACCTACCTACCTACCTACCAACCAACCAACCAAAACCAACCTACCTACCTATCTATCTATCTATCTAAGTGGGGTCAGCATTATCCCAAGACACCTCTAAGCCACTTCTCCGATACTCCATCATTTATTATTCCAGGGGAGGATTGGTTAGGGGTCGCCCTGTATATATTGAAGTGAACTAGTGGCCTACTCTCTCTCTCTCTCTCTCTCTCTCTCTCTCTCTCTCTCTCTCTCTCTCTCTCTCTCTCTCTCTCTCTCTCTCTCTCTCTCTATTTTTTTACTCATGTCTCCTCACTATTATTTTATCATTATTTTATCACTATTATTTTTGCATACCCTCTTCCTAACACTGAAAATGTGTTTGATAGAACACTATAGCCACATCAGAGATTCTATAAGAGCTTAAGGGACCTATAGCCTGATTGTATAAGCTAGCGAGAAATTGACTCGTCTCCATCTTAAACAAGGATTTTAGTTTGCTCCCTAGACCTCTAACAAGCTTTTGAAAAAAGACTCCCAAAATCCCCTTCAAGACAAATTTGTACATTTTCCGAGAGAAAAATTTCCTGGCCGAAGGCCAAATCCTCTTAAATTACAGGCTCGCTGTCGCTCGCCAGTGAAACTCGACACCTCAGTGGGACGAAAGGTCTTGATATTGACGAAAACATGGGACGAAAGCTCTTAAGATCTCTAACCTAATGGGGCTAAACATGAGGGTAAAGGGTGTCCAGAAAAACGACATACAGTATATATATACCCCATTAATATGACTATGCTAGGATACTGTATTCCTCTACTTCTACACCATGATGAATACTCTTGTTTCATGTATAGTATACAATTATCGAGTCTTCATCGCCGGTTCACAGGATTACTTCTAGAGATCACATTTATTATTTATTAACATTTATTATTTATGACTATTTTATTAACATTTATTAACATTTATTATTTATGACTATTTTATTAACATTTATTATTTATGACTATTTTATTAACATTTATTATTTATGACTATTTTATTAACATTTATTATTTATGACATTTATTTATCTTTGTTCCCTTTTTTGTTCTGAGTCTTCTATTATTTTTGTTCTGAGTCTTCTATTATTTTTGTTCTGAGTCTTCTATTATTTTTGTTCTGAGTCTTCTATTATTTTTGTTCTGAGTCTTCTATTATTTTTGTTCTGAGTCTTCTATTATTTTTGTTCTGAGTTTTCTATTATTTTTGTTCTGAGTCTTCTATTATTTTGCACAACTTTATATTCTCCATTATGTTTTATTCAGTGTTTTGGCTATTTAAGCTTTTCTATACATTAATTGATTTGCTAGCAATGTGTGTACTGTATCTACACTGTATATATATATATATATATATATATATATATATATATATATATATATATATATATATATATATATATATATATATATATATATAGTATATTATACTGTATATTTAATATATGAATACATAGTATATACTTTATGTATACCGGTAATGTAAAGACAGCGAGAGTGAGAGAGAGTGTGTAGGGGGTGGGAGGGAATTAGAAGGATAGCTAAATAGATAGACAAACAGATAGGTAAAAGGATCTCTCTCTCTCTCTCTCTCTCTCTCTCTCTCTCTCTCTCTCTCTCTCCTCTCTCCTCTGCTCTCTCTCTCTCTCTCTCTCTCGCTTCCCCTCTCTCTCTCTCTCTCTCTCTCTCTCTCTCTCTCTCTCTCTCTCTCTTCTCTCTCTCTCTCTCTCTCTCTCTCTCTCTCTCTCTCTCTCTCTCTCTCTCTCTCTCTCTCTCTCTCTCTCTCTCTCTCTCTCTCTCTCTCTCTCAGGATATTATCAGGAAGCTTTTACACCCCACATTCTTCAACCTGTTTCAGAAATTCCCCAGCGGGCCCTGCTAATGAATTTATGGGCCCTCTCCACCTGACCCTCGGAGTGGAAGGAGTGGTGGATGGATGGGGTGGAATATTGGGTGAATGGGGTGGAATGGTGGGATAATGGGGTGGAATGGTGGGTGGATGGGGTGGAATGGTGGGATAATGGGGTGGAATGGTGGGTGGATGGGGTGGAAGGTGTTGTGGATGGGAGTGATGGAGGGGTGGATGTATAAAGGTGGAGGGAATGGAGTGCGAGTGGTGGATGGAGAAGGTGGAGAGCAGCGTAGAAGTGGAGAAGTGGGGTTGTAGTGGAGGTAGAAGTGGTAGGTCTAATTGGTGGAAGCATAGGAATAATGGAAGTAAATGATGATAGTGGAAGAGATGGATAGGTTAGTATGATAAGGAGTGGAGGTGGAAGTGGTGGAAGCAGAGGAACAGTGGAAGTAGATGGTAGTGGAAGAGATGGATAGGTTAGAGAGCGATATTGTGGGGTGTGAAAGGTTCCTGATAATATTCTAGAGAGAGAGAGAGAGAGAGAGTGTGTGAGAGTGAGAGTGGGAGTGAGTGATAGTGATGGCAAGGAGAGTTTTTCATAGAAGAAAAAAACCATTCCCATCCCCCCCCCCCCCCCACACACACACACAAGGAGATGTTTCCGGACAGACCTCCATGGTAGATTTTTTGTTTTTTTGTTTTGGTGTTCTCTATCACCCATTGATATTAATACATACATACATTTCATGAACATCCTGTATATGCTAATTCCCCCCCCCCCCCCCTCCTCTCTCTCTCTATCTATCTATCTATCTCTCTCTCTCTCTCTCTCTCTCTCTCTCTCTCTCTCTCTCTCTCTCTCTCTCTCTCTCTCTCTCTCTCTCTCTCTCTCTCTCTCTCCTTTGCAAACTGCTAGGAACCCTGTTTTGAATTGGCGTGGTCCGTGTCTACGCTGTGTAGGTCACACCAGTTACTACCTCAACACACACAACTATTTACCTTCGGGAGAGAGAGTGTGTGTGTGTGTGTGTGTAGATGAGTGAGTGAGAGAACAATATATTTTCTACTTGTAAATATGGACTGTAAAAGTTGTACCTTGAGGCAATGTGTGTAACCAACTGTATAAAAAAAGAGTATATATATATATATATGGTGTGTGTGTATGTGGGAAGAGAGAGAGAGAGAGGGGGGGGGGGGGGAGGGGTGAAGAGGGAGAATTTATTGCAAAATTGTGTCTGGCAGATCCAAAGAGCAAAGAGTGTAGGCTACCGTATGTGTGTGTGTGTGGGTGTGTGTTTGGGTGTCAGGTACATATAGAAACAAATATGTGTGTCAATGTGTTATGTTCATGTAAGGTAGCGTCATAATAACAAAAACAATTTAACTAGCGCCTCATTCATTACTCAATGTATGTATATTAACATTTCAAAGAAGGATTTCCATAGTAGATAAACCCCAATCTAATGTAAATAGTTTCTCTTCTGCTAGTGTGAGTTTTAAGGGGAGGTTTCTAGTGTGTTCCCTAGACCTCCATAAAGCTAAAAATTACACCCCCCTAGACCCCCTTTTTAAGATAAATGTGTACATTTTTCGGTAGAAAATGTCCTGGCCGAAGGCCTGTTCCTCTTAAAGTACAGGCTCGCTATCGTTCGCCAGGAAAAAATGGCACGAAAAATCTTAAAATTGACAAATGGGGTGAACATTCTTAAAATCGCCAAACTAACGGGGCGAACGTTTTAAAATGTCAAAAGTAATGGAGCTAAACATGAGGGAGAAGGGGGTCCAGAAAAAATCATCCCTTGACTGGAAATCTCCACCGGGGACAGTTTTTCTACTGAAAAATGTACACATTTATCTTGAAAGTGGCTCAAGGGGGTGTAATTTTAAGCTTGATGGAGATCTGAGGAACAAACTAAAAACCTCCCCTTAAGGTAAAATGTGTCATTGGATCAAAATATCGGGAGCCCCAAATAATTATAAGTTACCTTAAGCCTTGGGCGTTGTTTTGGTTGTGAATTATCACCTACCCAAACCATTAATTGGTCAGCTGAGATAAATAATAATAATAATAATAATAATAATAATAATAATAATAATAATGGGGTATGTGTATAGAGTATATAAATAGATAGATAGAGAATAATTAATTGTTGTTTTATCATTAATTATATGTGTGGGTATAAGAGCATGTGGGTGGTATAACATTGGTGTATATGACATAACTATACCCTGTTTCATTTCATCTGACGGTAAATTGCAAAGTTCCCATCAAGATTTCTCCGTAATTTTGTAGATTTTGTAGTGACATATGGTGCTAATTATATAAACCTGGTCTTAATAGGATGCAGAGACATAGTGGTTTCATATTTGTCCATAAAGTATTGAGAAAATAGCTGCTAAGGGATTCAATTTACCGTCAGATGAAATTATACTGAGTACAGAGCTTGGGTTAGTGGGATTTGGGGCTACGTAATTCTCTCTCTCTCTCTCTCTCTCTCTCTCTCTCTCTCTCTCTCTCTCTCTCTCTCTCTCTCTCTCTCTCTCTCTCTCTCTCTCTCTCTCTCTCTCTCTCTCTCTCTCTCTCTCTCTCTCTGACAAATTATTGTAGAACTGATAAATGCGGTTAGCAATTTGTAATTTTTACGATGTCGGTAACCTAAATATATAATTATGATATATTCATATTATATACAATTACTTTAGATTACAAATGAATAACCCATGATATTGTATACTAAATAAACCAAATAAACAATGCATTAACCTAAGCATTGAACCTCTCCCATGTATTTCAAGACATCTTCAGGGGTACAGATGATACCTCGTAATTTGATCAACGTTTAGCTTCTCTACTCGATTTAACCCTTTCAATCAGACGACCAACTTTATACTTTGTTAATGTGACAGCCAGAAGATCTTCCTGAACTTAAGGGGGGTGACCTGCAGTTTTTATATTTTTGGTTGTATCCATTCGGCCCCATTTAGCCTACTGTGTTAAGACATTCCCATATTTTTTTTTTTTTCCTGGCGATAGCGAGCCAGCGTTCGGCATCGCCTGAGTCATTTTTCTATCTGAAAATGTACAAATGTAGCCACTTGTCTAACTCATTATCCAAAATATGGTGGCTTGCTATCGCTCGCCAGGTATAACTCTCGACACCTGGATGGGGATAAATGTCTTAAAACAGTAGGCTGAATGGGGCCGAATGGATACAACCCAGAGAGAGAAAAAAGGCAGTTTACCCCCCCCTTAAAGAAGAACCTATGGAATGAAGGCATACAAGAATGT
The DNA here is from genome assembly GCA_032716605.1 of Paralithodes platypus. Taxonomy (NCBI): domain Eukaryota; kingdom Metazoa; phylum Arthropoda; class Malacostraca; order Decapoda; family Lithodidae; genus Paralithodes; species Paralithodes platypus. The sequence goes on from CM064527.1 coordinate 51,689,724, forward strand.
CTAAACTGACATTTTTAACTCTTGACAGGTTCATCCTAAGTGGCATAAAATCGTTTGGTGTTAGACACCACATACTGTATATAAAACTGGCGCGTCATCTGATTGGGAGAGAACACTCCTTGAGGATTATGACGCGTTTTAACCCCTTCTATACCGGCGACATCTTGTAATCTTTATTTTGGCTACTGTTAGACGATTGTATTTAGTTCGAAAAGGGCCTATAGCAATTAACAGGCTTCGAATGAACTCGTTTAACCCTTTTTACTGCCACAGATCCTTCTTAAACTGCAGACAATTGTGTGAATATAGCTAGAATTAAATGAAAAAGACGTCGCCGGTACAGAAGGGTTAATAGTTTATTTTGGCTCGCATTAGACAATTATATTCTGCTTAGGAAGGAGCTGTGGGAGTGGGAGGCCAAATTGAGTTGGTTTGGACCCCGTAGAGATGCCAATAGGTCCTTCCTAAACTGCATAAAATCGTCCCGAACTAAACGGTCAACACGCGTCATAATCCTCAAGGGGTTAATCCAATATGTAGTGTGTGTGTGTGAGTGAATGAATGTGGGTGGGTGTGTGTGTGTGTCTGTATGTACTGTATGTGTATGTATTGTGTGTGTGTGTGTGTGTGTATGTATGTGTGTGTGTGTGTAAGTGTCTGTGTATGTACTGTATGTGTATGTACTGTGTGTGTGTGTATATGTATGTATGTGTGTGTGTGTGTGTGATAATGATTAAGGGGGGATTTCTACTTGAGGGATTTTTTTTTCTTCACCCCTTTCTCCCTCCTGTTTAGTCCCATTGCTTTTGAGATTTTAAGACGTTCGTCTCATTAGTTTAGTTATTTTAAGAACTTTCGCCCCATTTCTGTCAATTTTGAGACCTTTCGTGCCATTTAGGTGTGGATTTATTTTCTGGCGAGCGATAGCGAGCCTGTAATTTAAGAGAAATCGGCCTTCGGCCGGGACATTTTTCAAAATTTATCTTGAAAAATGGTCAAGGGGGTGTTTTATTAAGCTTGATGGAGGTCTAGGGAATGGAGTAAAACTGTAAAACCCTCCCCTTAATCCGATATGTACTGTATGTACTGTGTGTGTGTGTATGATGATGATGATGATAAAGTTGTATAAAGTGGTATTGTTTATGCCCCCTTACCACCAACTGGCCCAGGGTATAGTCTGTTTATGCTAGTTTAACTTTATTATGCAGATTAATTATAAACAAATAATACAGACTTAACCTACCCAACGGAAATAAATCCGCACCTAAGTGGCATGAAAGGTCTTAAAATTGACAGCAATGGAGAGAAAGTTCTTAAAATCACTAAAACTAATGGGGCATAATAGCATAATGTAAAGTCTCTCTGGGCCAGGTGGAAGTGTGGCCGACTGTACAATCGGGGGTATTAAGTGTTGTCATAGATTCCAGTGGTCTTCGCTCAAAAAGTGTTATTGGTATCTTTATAGTTACTGGGAAAAGTGCTTATCCCTCAAAGTATTAGTCAATGTCCGAAACTTTGTGAAATATCTGACAACATTTATTAACCTCGACTGTACATGATATCAATGACAGAAAGCTCCCACACCAAATGCTGATACAGTATAGTCCGTTCATTCTACAGTAGGTGGGGCAGAAATCGTAACCCCCTAACCTCTCATAACTCAAAAAGGACTAGAGTCATCGAGATAATATTTCTACCAAATAGGAACACTTGGCCAGGGAATATGTGTATAAATTGGTAGCTCATTTGCTCCAGCCCATTTTGAGTTACAGAGGTTAGAATTTACGCGATTTCTGCCCAACCTAGAATGAACGGAGTATAGTTAGATAGATGCATTTATTGTGGGAAATCTACCGTACCTTAACCCCTTCTGTTCCGGCGACGTCTTTTGTATTGTATTCTAGCTATAATAAGACGATTTTGTGCTGATTAAGAAGGATCTATGGTAGCAAAAAGGGTTACGTGAGATACTTCGAAGCCGGTTTTTTGCTGGAGGTCCTTGTTAAGCTGAATACAATCGTCTAATAGTAGCCAGATTGCAGTTAAAAAACCGGCATCGGTATTGAAGGGGTTAACTAGCGTGCATTTTGATACATTAACCCTTTCCGTACCAGCGGCGTCCTTTTCATTATTATCTCGCAACTGCTAGACGATCATATTCAGCTTAGGATGGACGTCTACCCATTAAAAAGCTAAAGACTATCTCAAATAATCATTTTAGCTACCATATATCCTTCCTAAGCTTCATAAAATCGTCTAAATGTAGCTGAAATAAGATACAAAATAGACGTCGCCGGTACGGAAAGGGTTAATTAATCTAAGTGCGCTATTTTTGGTGGGTGATCTTTTTGGCGATTTGACGTACTATTTGGGCTGCCGCGTTCGAATTGAGCAACCTGCCTTTTGTCTCCTTCATACACACAGGGAAAAAATTGTACCCTCTGTGATGGACTGACTATATTATATAACATTATTCGACCCGTTTTGTACCGGCGACGTCTTATTTATTTGATTTCAGTTACATTTAGACGATTTTATGGAGCTTAGGAAGGATATTATATGGTAGCTAAAAGGATGAATTGAGATAGTCTGTTGCCTTTTAATGAGTAGACGTCCTTCCTAAGCTGTACATTATCGTCCAATAGTGGCCAGAATATAATGAAAAGTACATCACCGGTACAGAAGGAGTTAAGCTTATTTGACCCGTTTTCTATTTTACCCGTTTTCTATTATGCAAGATATATCATCATCACCCTATACCAGCGAAGGTAAATCTGAGGCCTCCTTTTCACCATTCTTATATAAACAAACTTATGGAATATCTCTTATTAATAACCAACCGTATTACCATCATCCCTCCTCCATCCCCCAATCCCCCAATCCCCCATGTTGTGATAAATAGCATAAATAAGAATACGCTGAAATAACTCGTCACGCTGTAGAAACTTAAATTATTTCCTGTAAACAGTAAACTTGCACACAATACTCTCGTTTTCTTTATTAAGAGGGGGTGACCTGCTTTTTTTCTCTCCTTTTCTCTCTTTCTCTGGCTTGTATCCAATCGGCCCCATTCAGCTAACTGTTTTAAGGCGTTTATCCCCATCCAGGTGTCGATTTCTTCCTGGCGAGCGATAGTAAGCCAGCATTGTATGAAGAAATCCGGCTCCGCCGGAGAAATTGTTCTATCGAAAAATGTAAAAATTTAGCCTGCTGTCAAAAATCATATTAACAAATATGCTGAGCGGTAAAAATTGACACCTGGATAGGGATAAACGTCTTAAAACAGTAGGCTGAATGGGGCCGAATGGATACAACCCAGAGAAAGAGGGAGAGAGAGTAATAAAAAAACGAGGTGGGCCCCCTTAATCCCGTTTTCTCTCGTGACAGCTAATTAATTAAACAAATGCATTTTTCTCTCTCGTTTTTCCTGTGTGGACTGTGCTTCATGTTACCGTTAACTATTATTTATTTTCCTTATCTTTAATTTTGTGTTTGTTATCTGATCGATGCCTATTAGATTGGTTACCAAGTTTTTTATTTCTATCCTGTTTTTTCCTTGACTTGTGGCATTTTCGAGTTTTTCTTCACTTTTTCTTGGATCTTGTCTCTTTTTCTATGGATACCGTATTTTCTCATTCAAGCTTTTATTTATAGTTACCTTTTTTCCTTTCACTAACTCTTGACTTTTATTTCTTGAATATAACTAAACTCATTAGATACTTTAATAACTTTTGTTTCAAATTGTCATAGCAAGTCATTTTGGTTAAACCAGACAGTCAAAGAAATTAGTGGATTTCATGATAAGTTTGTATCAGTTTTAATTGTAGTTGAGTATACAAATAACATAAGAAGGTTCATTTTATATCAAGCTGTCCATAAATACTTAATAAAAACGATTTTGATCAGACCAACCAATATTCCATCAGTTTAATAAAGACGATTTGATCAGACCAACCAATATTCCATCAGTTTCACTCCAGATGTAAGCCAGTTAGCCAGTCAGAAACAAAATCTTATATAATTCCACCAACCGTAACTAAAGCTCTCTCTCTCCCTCCCGTCCCTCCGGCTCTCTCTCTCCTTCTTTAACAGGTGATACAAGATTGGAAGTACGTGGCCATGGTGTTGGATCGGCTGTTCCTGTGGGTGTTCACGATCGCCTGCGTGTGTGGGACTTGCGGGATCATCTTCCAGGCACCGTCGCTCTACGACACCCGCCGGCCCATCGACCAAATCTACTCGGAGATCGGGAGTGTCAGCAACCCGAAAGAATGATCTGGCCCCGAGGGAGCTCTTGTACAACCCACCTTAAATATCCTTGGACTTGTTACCTTTACTACTGTGCTGGTTTAAGTGCTCAGATTATTTCGTTTAGGTCATGCTATATACTTCCATATATACTGTACATTTAGTTTAAAGGTGGTGGTGCATGGGTTGAGATAAACATGGAATAATAATCCCCAACCTGCATATAATTATCTTGCAAAATGCAAAGGAACCAAAATATTTATCAACAATGGTATATAGGATTTTGTGGATCGTCTACACCAGACCTGTGACGTCATTCCAGGATGAGGATACTCTTGTGACGTCACAGGTGCGGTGTAGACGATCCAAAAAATCCTTTATACCATTGTTAATAATTATTTCAGTGACATTGCATTCTGCAAGATAATTATGTGTAGGTTGGCGATTATTTGTCCATGTTTATCTCAACCCATGCATCACCACCTTTAAGGGGGTAAGTGTTATTTGGTTATTTATATATACAGTATATACTGTATACATTATTTTCTTTAGTTTCCTCCCAAGATCTCCATCAAACTTTATAAACAAAATAACACCCCGTAGACCCGCCTTCGAGATAAATTTGTGCATTTTTTCGGGAGAAAAATGTTCCGGCCAAAGGCCGATTCCTTCTAAAATTAGAGGCTCTCTTTCACTCGCCGGGAAAAAAATTACACATAAATGGCACGAAAGGTACTAATGTTAACAAAGATGGGGTGAAAGGTCTAAATAATTGCCAAACTAATGGAACGAACATCATAAAATCTCAAAACGAATGAGGCTAAACATGAGGGAGATGGGAATTCAGAAAAAGCAACGATCCTCCCCTAAAAACTGAGTGATCCACATGAAGTGCGGTTTTAGTATAACAAACAGCTTGGACTGTTCATAAATAAGGATTTGATTCTACTTGCGAAAGCCAACCTTTCCTCTTATTCCTACTCCAATGACAATTAATTTCCTACAAGTTTACCATCTCCTTCACTCTGATATTCTTTAATGTATTCCATGTCCCATGTCTTAATATGAGATGCTTTACTCTAAGCTATGTTATATGCATTAAAAACATGTGTTTATGCTTTCCAATTATTCCTGACTTGTGGAACTTTAAGGGGGATCTCGTATGCATTAGATCTCCTGTATTATTTAATGTACAACAAAGGATTTCCATAACCCTTTCTCAGTGGATAGATTGGCTCAGTGGTAACGCTGCCAGGTCCAGGTATTTATGCGTGCGACTGTACTGTGTGGTGTTGGACTTGTTGTTGTTATTGTCAATCATTTCCTAGTATTTACACGGCTTCTTTACTAGGCCTTTCATAATGATAATTAGGCTATATATAATTGGTTTATTATATGATCTAACAATACCTAATATAGTTTCTTCACTAGGCGTTTGATAATGATGCTACATATGATTTGTTTCTAATAATACCTAATATAGTTTCTTCACTAGGCGTTTAATAATGATGCTACATATGATTTGTTTCTAATAATACCTAATATAGTTTCTTCACTAGGCGTTTAATAATGATGCTACATATGATTTGTTTCTAATAATACCTAATATAGTTTCTTCACTAGGCGTTTAATAATGATGCTACATATGATTTGTTTCTAATAATACCTAATATAGTTTCTTCACTAGGCCTTTAATAATGATGCTACATATGATTTGTTTATTATATGATCTAACTATACATAGCCTAATATAGTTTGTTTGCGATACCTTAAGTGATATAGTTTGTTTACTCTGCCTATGTGTAAAATATATAAATATATATATATATATATATATATATATATATGTAATTAAACTATCCACAATTTGTCATTATTGTCATGTAGTTGCACATCATTTGTTTGCAGTCCGTAAGTTTCTCTACCTAACATTTAATTTTATTTAATATTTATAGCATTACAAAGTTTGCTTTCACTACTAGTATTACATAGAGTTGCTTAAAGTTTGTTTGTAATACACACAACATGGTCTAGCTTGGGCACTTAGCATAATTATACATTGTTTGTTTGCAGCAGCTAAGATTACATAACTTCTTGACAGTATTTATCATTAAATAGCTTGTTTGAAATACCTTAAATTCGTTATTTTGTATTTATATGTGTCTTTCCTGTTTTGGTTTGTTTATTTTGCAAGTTTTACATTATAAATATTGACTTTGTTTTACCGCACATAGCTTTACATAACATAACTGGTTTGCAACAGCTAATTTGACATATTTTTGTTTGTAGTACATAGCTTCTTTACAAGGCAGGACATTATATAGCTTGTTTGTAGTATCTAACATTACATAGATATTGTTTGTAGTATCTAACATTACATAGCTTTTGTTTGTAGTATCAATATCACATAGCTTTTGTTTGTAGTATCTAACATCACATAGCTTTTGTTTGTAGTATCTAACATCACATAGCTTTTATTTGTAGTATCTAATATCACATAGATATTGTTTGTAGTATCTAACATCACATAGCTTTTGTTTGTAGTATCTAATATCACATAGATATTGTTTGTAGTATCTAACATCACATAGCTTTTGTTTGTAGTATCTAACATCACATAGCTTTTGTTTGTAGTATCTAACATCACATAGATATTGTTTGTAGTATCTAACATCACATAGCTTTTGTTTGTAGTATCTAATATCACATAGATATTGTTTGTAGTATCTAACATCACATAGCTTTTGTTTGTAGTATCTAATATCACATAGCTTTTGTTTGTAGTATCTAACATCACATAGATATTGTTTGTAGTATCTAACATCACATAGCTTTTGTTTGTAGTATATAACATTACCCAACAGTATCTTACGTTATTTCCACATAGCAATCTTGATAAGTTCTTTTGCCTTTATATTATCTCGTCCCAGTTTTGGTTTGTTTATTTTGCAAGTTTTACATTATTATTACATAGTTTTTCACATAGCTTCTTTACAGTGCAGGACTTTACATAGCTTGTTTGTAGTATCTAACATTACATAGCTTTTGTTTGTAGTATCTAACATTTCATAGCTTTTGTTTGTAGTATCTAACATTTCATAGCTTTTCTACGGTACTTTATATTATATAGTTTGTTTACATATGTCAATAAGCCACTAGGGCGGTTAATTAAAACTTTCAGTAACGGTGACGTCCTTTTTATTATATTCTGGCAATGACTACACGATTTTATCCAGCTTAGGAAGGACGTCTAGCCAAGAATAGGCTACAGACTGTATAAATTAATCCTTTGAGCTACCATATACCCCTTGCCTAAGCTTCATAAAATCGTCTACATGTAGCTGAAACCCAAATAAAAAGACGTCACCGGTACGCAAAGGGTTGAAACTTTTCTTCTCTCCCAAAATTCAACATAGATATATCCCGATAACTGGAACTATCTATCTATATCTATCTATCTATCTATCTATCTATCTATCTATCTATCTATCTATTTACTCTGGCCCAATCCCCATGTTTTCTATCTTTTTTTTAACTGTCTACTATGGAAAAGCCTAAGGTATCCGCGCGATCTTTTTATGGGTGACTGAACATCTCCTAAGTCATAATTGTTAAACCTTGGTATTAATTTGACTTACAGCATCTATTACTCGATAACGAAGAAGTGTATAATTTATGTCGCCTGGAATTCGCTTGTTTCACGATCTTTTTTTATAGCATAAAGTGTAATATGTTGTCAGGTGTTTGATAATCTTGATATATTAAATTTAACCCTTTCACTACCGGGGATTCTATGTTGTTATATTTCGGCTATAGTTTAGACGATTTTATGCAGCTTAGGAAGGATCTGTGATAGTTAAAGGGGTTAATTGGGATAGTCTGTAGCCTCTGAATTGATACACGTCCCACCTAAGCTAAAATACAATCGTCTAATAATTGCTGGAAGATAACGAAAAGGTCGTCACTGGTACTAGAACGTAGTGTTGTAATTTTGATGCTTTAATAATTTTAGCTTGATCCCAAGAAACGAGTGCCATTTAGATACCAACATTTTTAACCCCTTCTGTACCGCCGACGTCTTTTATATATTATTCTAGCTATCTTTAGACGATTTTGTGCAGCTTAAGAAGGACCTGTGGTAGTGGAAACGGTTAAGGGAGATAGTTATAAGCTTTGTTAATTGCTGGAGGCCCTTTTTAAACTGAATATTATCGTCTAACAGTACCCAGAATATAATAAAAAAAGACGTCTCCGGTACAGAAGGGGTTAAGCGTTATGGTGGCTTATGCTGTGTTGATATGTCGTGATTGAGTTTTAGTAATACCATAGACTACAGTAGATCTGGACTGGACACGAAAAGGGAACTTTGCAGCAAGGGACCCAAAATCAGAAAACGAACCCCCAAGTTCGAACCTCGAAACCGCGAAAATGTGATATGTTCGAGGTTCGAACTTGGGGGTTCGTTCTCCGATGTTAGGTACTCTACCTTACTGCAAAGTTCAATTTTCGTGTCCAGTCCAGATCTACTGTAGTCTATGGTAATACATAATATGAATTAGTGTTCCCAGCCAAAGAAAAAGAATAAGAGTGTGTATTTCGCACTTTGTGTTGAAGCATAACTTGTATATAAACATGTATATCAGTTTTCCACTGAAGTTACTAACAAATGATTAGTTAGAATTGTAAGTACCAATTACTGTACGTACTAAAATTATGATAATTTATATATTTAGACATGTAGTCTCCAGATATTCTCTTATATATTAACCATTTAATGAAGAGAATCTTTGTAAATAACATATTTTCTTCGCTAACATAAGCTCTACATAGCTCATGATTTTTGCTAACAGTAATGAATGGTTGTAGTGTACTTTTAATTTGAATTTAAGATTGCTTCATTATTATTTTAATTCACGATTGCTTCATTATATAAATTAGACTAGACCGATGAATTATCATCTCTCGTATTGTAGAGTTTTAGATTTTCTTAAGATATTATTATTAAAGGTGAAATTAATTTGAATAAGATATTTTTGCCGTTGTGTTATCTCGGCTAAATTAGTTGCCTCAAAGTTTGGTGCCTAGACAATAGAGGTTGAATTAGTTAATATGTAAGCCAAATAAGACGTTTAACCCACAGACTGCGAAGGTCCTCTTGTGTAAAAATATCCCTTCAAAAACCATGTCAGTGCCGGGAAATGTCTCAAATTTTCGGCGACAGACACGTAGAAAGTAGTGGCATCCATACCACACCACATCCTCCACTCCTTCCCCCCCCCCCTCAATCAACTTGGCCTTTTATTTTGTACATGTTCTATCAGGTTATGGGTTAAATGATGTATATATAAATAAGTAAACCTTTCTTCTTTGTGATGTTCATTGAGTAAGTTTGCTTTGAAATGTTTACAATATTACCGGTAATAATTTAATGTGTGGCGTTTACACTAGGCGTATTATATTTTGAGATTTCTTTTCATCTCGCTTGTACTCGGAAGAAACCATTTTGTAGGATTTATTTTCATCTATCTTGTACTCGGAAGAAACCTTTATGTACGATTTCTTTTTCATCTCGCTTGTACTCGTAAGAAACCATTATGTAGGATTTATTTTCATCTTGCTTATACTCGGAAGAAACCATTATGTCATTCTCTCTCACCATGTTGAAGTTGTTAATCGTTGTCGGAAGTTTGTCATGGTTTTATTGTGACCATAAACAATCCTGAATCCCGATGCTAAAATAGAGTGAACCCTTTGAAGGTTGTGACGCATTTTGAGTCTTTGACCATTTATTCCGGCTGTCATTAGAAAGTTTTTGTACAGTTCAGCAAGGATCTGTGGGAATTCTAAGGGTAAACCTATCTGTAATTACCTTCTGACTTCCATATATCCTTCCTAATCTGAATAGAATCATCTAATAATAGCCAGAATACCAAAAAGAAAATGTGTCGTCTAATCTTGAAACGGTTGAATTAAGTTGAAATGTTGCTGGATTATGCTTCTTACCTAATCCAGCCTAATTGCTTTAAGACCATGTGTATATATATAAATATATAAACGGACCGGCACCCATGAGGTTCACGTCAAAAGGGCCACACTCCTAAACGGCCGCAACCAGAACGGCCTCAGTCTCCAGATCCAACCTTACTCAATTTAACCAAACTACCCTATTCTAACCTAACCTAACTTATTCTAATCTAACCTTTTCTAGCCTAGCTTAACATATTCTAACCTAGCCTAACATTCTAACCTATCCTAACTTATTCTAACCTAACCTAACTTATTATAACCTAACCTTGTCTAGCCTAGCTTAACATAGTCTAACCTAGCCTAACATATTCACATAACCTAAGCTTAACTAACCTAATCAATAGTCTAACCTAGCCTAACATATTCTAACATAACCTAAACTTAACTAACCTAATCAGACCTACCTACTCGAGCCTAGTCTAACCTAACCTAACACGTATACTTTAAGGTTGTGGCCTTATAAGACCTACCTACTCGAGCTTAATCTAACCTAACCTAACACAGATACTTTAAGATTGCGGCCGTATAGGAACGCGACCCTCTTGACCAGATTCCCCTGAGCGTGGCCGCCACCTTTGTTAGCGCTCAAGACTAAGTTAAGTACTTCACGTGGCTCAGGTTAAGGTGAGGCTGATGGACTGTTGAGGTTAAGGGGAGATGGGTCGTTTTTCTGGTCCCCTTTCTCCCTCGTGTTAAGTCCCATTTGTTTTGAAATTTTATGACGTTCGGCCCATTAGTTTGGCGATTTTAACACCTTTCGCCCTATTTCGTTGCCAATTTTAAGACCTTTCAGGCCATTTAGGTGTCGATTATTTCCTGGGGAGCGATAGCGAGCCTAAAATTTTAAGAGAAACCGGCCAAAGGCCGGGAAAATTTTCTACTGAAAAATGTACAAATTTATCTTGAAGGGGGGTCTATGGGGTGTTTTTCTACACTTGATGAAGGTCTAGAGAGAAAACTAAGAAATAAAGGAATAAATTAATTAATAGAAAAAGAAAGAAAAAACGGTCCGTCTCCCCTTAACGTGGATTTAGTTGAAGAATATCTCGGAGCAGAAGGCAGTCGCGAGTGTGGCTCCTCTATCAAAACATTTGTTCACTGTGAAAGTATACGTTTAACCCCCTTGAGGAAAATGCCGCGTTTGGCAGTATATTTTGCTTGTCATTAGATGATTTCATACAGCTCAGGAAAGATGTATGGGAATGTAATGGGTAAATAAAGACTATCTCGACTAACCCTTAGAAACCCTATGAAAGTTTTATTTATTTATTTATTTATTTTTTTATTTTTTTATTTTTTTTCCTAGATGTCCATCAAGTTAAAGACAAACACGTATTGGTTATGGGAGCCTACATGATATTTTAACATCATATTCTCGGCTTTTTCTTGTCAAAATATTACGGATTCAAATACTGTACCTCTACCTTTTTTAGTATAATTTCTCCGTCAAAAACACAAAATATACAAAGAAAGAAAATGTCGGATTTGAAATGGGTTGTGCACTAACTAAAACGCAAAAAATTTAAGATTCGCAGTCTAAAGCATTATATACCCCGCAAAAATGATTGGACATGTTCATCCCGTGGTCCCCAATGATGATGATAAGCGACGCAGCGGAGGTTGTCGGGGCGGAAGTGCTTGTTGGCTGTCGGGGAATACATTACCATAATTCGCCGGAAGTGAGGGACATGACGCAGACACAGACACTTAAGTAGACAGACACTGGACACCTTGGGCCATAGTCTGGAAAGGCACGTTAGGTCTTTCCATTTCCATGTTTTTATATGTAAGACTTGTAATATTAAATTAAGAGTAATGCTAGTTGTTCAATGGTAAATGTATATGACCAATTACCTGTATTATAACAAACTGTATGTACAGTATATATTCAGGCACATACCCCATAGCTGCTGGTAGCCGACTCGAGACATAGCCCGAACCTTTAGGTTCCGGGATCACGTTCGCGTTCCCTCGCCCCTTTCTCTGTCTCATCTAGTAGGTAAATTTTACAAGGGGAGGAGGATTCCTAGCCCCCTGCCCCAATATATCCAACTAATATTATAAAATAAATCTAATTAGTTTGACTTCCATACATAGCACAACAGACAGAGAAATAACTTATGTCAGCGACTGTACGTACCCCAGTAAACAAAATTCACCTCAATGAACTACATGTGTAAATCTATTATGTTGTATTTAGGAAGATGGGTGTTATCATGATTTATAAGTAAACACTCAATAACTTAGCCGCCTTACTTCAACATGGGATATATACCTGTATAGTCCCTTCCAATGTAACCTGGCATTATGTTATGATATTTTAGGTTGTGTTAGTCAGGCTAGTTATGGACAAATTTAACATTATTGAAGGCCATTACTGGTTACACGAATATATATATTTTTTTTTTTTTTTTTTTTCCTCCAGACGCCGTAATTCCCATGAACATTAGGCGTTTGTCACGAATTCGCTAGAACAAGTTGCCCGGGCTTCACATAGATCTACCCAATACCATTTTCACAGTGTGGGCTCGATCCGCTGACCATTTGATCAGCAGCCGACGCTCTACTGACTATGCCACGGCTCGTGTAGGTGTGATATCCAAATTATCCAAAATGTTCATAGTATTTTTGTTTTGTTTTCTAAGCTTTAAAGCCTACAAAATGGCATCGCAGAAAAGAGTTGTCCAATCTCTGTCTACTAAAGGGTTTGGTATTTATCTCACCCCAGGCTAACGACGTAGGTAAAGAAAATGTACCCTTGAATATATTTTAGTCATCCTTCGAGGCTTGTATTCAGTTTTGGAAGTACTTGTGTGAGCTAAAGAGTGCTTAGAGATCAAATATACCCCTTTGATTCACAGAGATCCTTTAGAGATCAAATATACCCCTTTGATTCACAGAGATCCTTTAGAGATCAAATATAACCCTTTGATTCACAGAGATCCTTTAGAGATCAAATATACCCCTTTGATTCACAGAGATCCTTTCCGAAATTGAGTAAAATCGCTTAAGGGGAGGTTTCTAGTTTGTTTCCTACTCCTCCAGCAATCTTAAAATTTCACCCCCTTGACCCCCTTTCAAGATAAATTTGTACATTTTTCGGTAGAAAAATTTCCCGGCCGAAGGCCGATTACTCTTAAATTACAGGCTCGCTATCGCTCGCCAGGATAAAATCGACACCTAAATGGCACGAAAGGTCTTAAAATTGACAGAATGGGGCGGAAATATCTTAAAAATCACCAAACTAATGGGGCAAACGTCTTAAAATCTCAAAAGCAATGGGGCTAGACATGAGGGAGAAAGGGGTCAAGAAAAAAGTCCCTCAAGTGGAAATCTCCCCTTGAATATAACTAATAATAAAGCTAAAACTAAAAGAACGTTATCGCAGATGCTCACTGCTTATTGTAGAGTATCATGATCCAGTCACCTAACCATATTAAATTTCTAACGATCCACTTCTTTTTTTATTTTCACAATTTTATTTTACTAAGGCGTTATTTCCACATAGTGATTATGATAAGTTCTTTGGTCTACTGTATAAATTGTGTTGTCCCTGTTTTGGTTAGTTTGTTTTGCAAGTTTTCCATTAATATAGTCTGTCTTGGGGCTAGCAACACATATGAAAAGTATCTATCCATTATAATACCTTACCTCTACGATATCTTAAATTTGCTTAAAGGATAACAGGCTGTGTTGGTGGTGTAATGGTTTAGATGCTTATGTTCTGGGTGTGGTGTCTCGAATTCGAATCCCGGGAGGACCATATGCTTTCATTAATTTATTCAAGAGCATTGGGGTTTGTAATGGAAGATTAATGTTAAGACTGGGGTGTTCCTTTATTTTCACAATACGTAGACGGGGGTCTTTAAAAACAAAGTTATTACACAAAATCTAAATTATTAATTACATTTTGTAGTTAATTATAATAATGTACGCACTTTTCAGTTTTCAATATACACTGTCGAAAGGTATTGCAGTTTTAAATTAATAGTTATAGTGTCTTATCTTAATTGTGCCATTATTGATTGCCTCGACTTATGTATTACACATGGATTGCTCCTTAAAGGGATATGGTTGCTTTTTTTCTGGCCTCCCCTTTTCCCTCATGTTTAGTCCCATTAGTTTTCAAATGTTAAGACGTTCGGTCCATTAATTTGGCGATTTTAAGACCTTTCACCCCATTTCTTTGTCAATATTAAGACCTTTCGTGCCATTTAGGTGTCGAATTTAGCTTAACAATTTAGGACAGTCAGAAAATTTGAGTATTTACCATATACAATTTTTTAGATATTTAAAAAAAAAAATCTAACTATTTGTGCCAGTAATGCTATGGTGTGTTCTAGATAGCCTGCCCCTGAGCTGGTGTCACACGAGCTACTTTTCAGTCAATTTTTACAGGCAATTGTAGTCTGGGATCATCAAAATTCAAGTCTTATCATCAATCAGGCACCTAGCATAATCTACCTTCAGTCTAGTTTCCGATGCCGATGGGAAAGAGCTTCAAAATATTTCGAGAAAAAAACTTGCTCATCGACAATTGCCGGAAAAAGCGCTCGTGTGACATCGCCCTTAAGGGGAGGTATTTAGTTTGTTCCCTACTTTTTCATCAAGCTAAAAATTACATCCCCTAGACCCCCTTTCAAGATAAATTTTTATATTTTTCGGTAGAAAATTGTCCAGGCCGGAGGCCGGTTGCTCTTAAATTACAGGCTCGCTATCGCTCGCCAGGAAAAAATCGACACCTTAACGGCACGAAAGGTCTTAAAATTGACAGAAATGGGGCAAAATGTCTTAAAATATCCAAACTACTAGGGCGAAGGTCTTAAAATCTCAAAAGCAATGGGGCTAAACAATGAGGGTGAAAGGGGTCAAGAAAAAAATCCCTCAAGTGGATATCTCCCCTTAAGCCGGTGTCACACGAGTGCTTTTTCCGTCAATTTTCCATGAGCAAGTTTTTTCTCGTATTATTTCGGGAAATTTTCGCACCGGTATCGGTAACTAGGCTGAAGGTAGATTATTTTAGGCACCTAAATTCTGATAAAGTGTAATTGTGTAAGCTTCCACAAACCCTTCCTAATCTAAATATAATCGTCTAATGATAGCCAGATTAGACAGCCTAATTGCGTCATGATCCTCAAG
This sequence comes from Paralithodes platypus, assembly GCA_032716605.1. Taxonomy (NCBI): domain Eukaryota; kingdom Metazoa; phylum Arthropoda; class Malacostraca; order Decapoda; family Lithodidae; genus Paralithodes; species Paralithodes platypus. Next base: position 51,705,138 of record CM064527.1, read on the forward strand.
GGGTTAAGGGGGGTCACCGTTTTTTTTTTTTTATCTTTCTCTCCTTATCTCTCTTTCCCTGGCTTGTATCCATTCGGCCCCATTCAGCCAACTGTGTTAAGACGTTTATCCCCATCTAGGTGTCAATTTCTTCCTGGCGAGCGATAGCGAGCCAGCTTTGTATGGAGAAATCGGGGTTCGCCGGAGACATTTTTCTATCGAAAAAAGTACAAACTTAGCTTGCTGTCAAAACAAAAATATATATATGCTGGCTCGCCAGGAAAATATTGACACTTGGATGGGGGTAAACGTCTTAAAACAGTAGGCTGAATGGGGCCGAATATAATATACAAGCCAAAGAGAAAGGGAGAGAAAGAGAAAAAAAGCGAGGTGGGCTCCCTTAAGATACTGTTGTGTATGACAATTACTTAGATAAGCATAATTCTGTAAAATACCAATCCTAATGCTTCCCCCAATGTCTAGCTAAAATGTGTATATAATATATATATATATATATATATATATATATATATATATATATATATATATATATATATACTGTATATATATATATATAATGTACACTCGGATGCCATAGTTTCTAGCCCACTCATAAAAATTTGTGAACCCCCTATGGTTTTTTATGCAATTATAACTATCTGAACGGATTTTTGTAATAGAACTTGCTTTTCAATAAATAACATATATAGTTTTGTCGTTGATGTATAGACAATATACTGTCTGTCATAATGCGTCATAATCCTCAAGGGGTTAGACGAACCTCCAAAATTCATAAATCAAGTAAAACCTGAATAAGGAGATAAAGTGCAGCCCGAGAGAGCTTCGTAAAGGTCTAGACAACATTAAGTGCAGCCCGAGAGAGCTTCGTAAAGGTCTAGACAACGTTAAGTGCAGCCCGAGAGAGCTTCGTAAAGGTCTAGACAACATTAAGTGCAGCCCGAGAGAGCTTCGTAAAGGTCTAGACAACATTAAGTGCAGCCCGAGAGAGCTTCGTAAAGGTCTAGACAACATTAAGGGGGTGGTGGTTATTTCTTGGTCTATTTATTTATTTATTTATTTTATAGTAACCTCGCTATACCTTCATCAAGCTTTAAAAAAAAAAAAAAAAAACTAGACGTCCCTTCAAGATACATTTGTAAATTTTTCGATAGAAAAATTTCCCGGCCCAAGGCCGATTTCTCTTAAAATTACAGGGTCGCTATCGCTCGCCAGGAAATAATTTACACCTAAATGTCATGGCAGGTCTTGATATTGATATAGAAATGGGACGAAAGGTTTTAAAATCGACAAAGTAATGGGACGGACGTCTTAAATTCTGAAAACTAATGGGATTAAACATGAAGAAAACGCAACTACCTCCCCCCCCCCCCCCCTTAATGGCCGTGACTGTGCATTTGTCAACCAGCATTTCAATCCACAGGCATGACCTTCAATGTGGTTATACCGGTTCTTGGTCAACTCAATTTGTAATCAGTTTAACCCCTTGTTTAAAACTAAGCCAATGTCACGAAACTAGCTAAACATAGCCGATCTCAGTGTAACTTAACTAAATCTAATCTTATTTAGCCTCATTTAACGTAACTTTAATCTTAGTGTAACGTAACTAAATTTAATCTTACTTACCCTCACTTAACGTAACTTTATTATCAATGTAACGTAACTAAATCTAATCTTACTTACCCTCACTCAACATAACTTAAATCTTAGTGTAACGTAACTAAATATAATCTTATTTAACCTCCCTTAACGTAACTTTAATCTTAGTGTAACGTAACTAAATATAATATTACTGGACCTCACTTGACGTAACTTTATTATCAATGTAACGTAACTAAATCTAATCATACTTAACCTCATTCTTTAATCTCAATGGAACCTAATCAAGCGTTACGTAGAAATGGAAGAAGGGTTTGAATTGAATTAAAGATTGAATTGACCCTCCGCCGGTATTGCCTCCTTTATTACGCTTACCATGTACAGTACCCCCCTTGTGAGGGCTGAAGCAAACGGGCACTTTTTCCGGCAACTTGGTTACTTGGGTCTGGCGGCGTCTACATGAAACTGTTATTGGAATGGTTGAGAGAGAGGTATCCTGACCAGGATTCGAACCCACTCACCCCAGGTATATTTGTGAGAGTTGGGCAACCACTCGGCCATGGCTGAGTGGTTACGGTGCCCAACTCTCACTAATTATCCCTGGAGTGAGTGGGTTCGAATGCTGGTCAGAATACCTCTCTCCCAACCTGTCCGACATTATCATTATATATTTTATTGTAATCTTGTCACCTGTCATAATAATGCACCTGCGATCTAGCAGCTGATTCTATGCAAACCATCTCCTTCAATCTAATCCTGAAGGGTAGTGCTAAACCGTTCTGAAATGTTAAATAGTATTGCTAAATAGTTTTGAAATGTTGAAGAGCACTCCTAAACAGTTCTGAAATGTTGAATAGTCATGCTACATAGTTTTGAAATGTTGAATAGTACTGCTAAACAATTCTGAAATGTTGAATACTATACTCTATTTTTGTCCAGCTGATCGTAAATTGAATCTCTTATTAGCTGATTTCTCGATACTTAATGGAAATATATGAAACTACTATGGCTGTGTGTCATATTAATGCCAAGTTTTCAGTATAACCATCATCTTTCGCTACAAAATCTACCTTATAGCCGAGTAACAAAGATAGAAACATGACAATTTAGGCTCAGCTGGAAAAAAAAGACTATAGTTCTACATCGTTCTGAAATGTTGCCAGGGTAAAAATGTTGATCAAAAGTTGCTACAAAAATCGCCTGTATGCATCCACCCATTATATTCAACAAGTGACGAGCATTTTCGTGGACAATGCTTGTAGGTGTAATTATAAACCACGTATTTGCATCTATTTTCAAGAAGATGGATACTTTTTTCTCAAGGTATATTTCTCAAGAGTTGCCGACAATTGCTTACGATAGATTAGAATTCCTCGATAGATTTAACCCTTTTTTTTTACCGGCGATGTTTTATTAACTTTATTGTAGCTATATTTAGACGATTATGTGCAGTTTAAGAAGGATCCGTGGCAGTAAAATGGTTTAAGAGAGGTAGTTCGAACCTATTTATTGCTGGAGGCTCTTTTTAAACTGCATAGAATCGTCTAATAGTAGCCAGAATAAACTAAAATAATAAGACGTAGCCGGTACAGAAGGGGTTAACACGGGAGCGGGAATAAGGCTGGATCTTTTAAGGGGAGGTTATCCTATTTTTTAAAAGTAAGACCCCTTTTATGCCTAACCCGTATAAATAGCTCTAGGAACCATTATAGAAGTATTAGAGTCATAGTAGGTTCTTATTTACCACTGCATATCGCTATATCAGCCATTGACACAGAAAACCAGAGTATAGGTCTTTGTTAAAACCAGGGTGTAGGTCTTTGCTAAAACCAGAGTATAGGTCTTTGCTAAAACCAGGGTGTAGGTCTTTGCTAAAACCAGAGTATAGGTCTTTGCTAAAACCAGGGTGTTGGTCTTTGCTAAAACCAGGGTGTAGGTCTTTGCTAAAACCAGGGTGTAGGTCTTTGCTAAAACCAGGGTATAGGTCTTTGCTAAAACAAGATTATAGGTCTTTGCTAAACCCAGAGTATAGGTCTTTGCTAAAACCAGGGTGTAGGTCTTTGCTAAAACCAGGGTATAGGTCTTTGCTAAAACCAGAGTATAGGTCTTTGCTAAAACCAGAGTATAGGTCTTTGCTAAAACCAGAGTATACAGTAGGTCTTTGCTAAAACCAGATTATAGGTCTTTGCTAAAACCAGAGTACACAGTAGGTCTTTGCTAAACCAGATTATAGGTCTTTGCTAAAACCATATTATAGGTCTTTGCTAAAACCAGAGTATAGGTCTTTCCTCACACCAGTATTATCCCCCCCCCCCCCCCCGCCTACCTCTTGTAGTCATTTAACCCCTTGTAGGCTCCTCCCACTCTTGCTGGGTCTTAGGGTGGTATTCTTAAATAATTGTTTCCCTTCGCAGCGCTGTTAATGACCGAAATATCCTGAAAAATTACGTTACCTTTAGAAATAGAAACGGTAATGGTTTTAGAATACCACTCTTAAAGGTTATATCCCTGACGGTCGCCTGGGCGCAAAGTAGTTAAGGGGAGATTTCCACTTGAGGGATTTTTTTCTGAACCCCTTTCTCCCTCGTGTTTAGCCCTATTGCTTTTGAGACTTTAAGACTTTTGCCCCTTTAGTTTGGCGATTTTACGAACTTTCGCCCCATTTCTGTCAATTTTAAGACCTTTCGTGCCATTTAGGTGTCGATATTTTCCTAGCGAGCGATAGCGAGCTTTTAATTTAAGAGGAATCGGCCTTCGGCCGGGACAATTTTCTGTCGAAAAATTTACAAATTTATCTTGAAAGAGGGTCTAGACTCTAGAGGGTGTATTTTTAAGCTTGATTGAGGTCTAGAGAACAACCTAAAAACCTCCCCTTAATACCTTGTTTATTACAATGGCGCAGTTCTTGGTGTTACTCTGTGTTGGTGGTGTAATGGTTTAGACGCTTATGTTCTGGGTGTGGTGTCCCGAGTTCGAATCCCGGGAGGACCATATGCTTTCATTAGTTCATTCAAGTACATTGGGGTTTGTAATGGATAATTAATGTTAATAACGGGGTGTTCCTTAATTATCAAGTTGGTTGGTATGGGGTATAGAGCCGTAGCTACCTGTTGGGTTTGGCTGGCAGGGAAGACACACATACTGTATATCTGGAAAGCTTCATTATACGGTACACGAATAATAATAATAAATAGTACATCACGTTAATACCGGTGATAGTAGTAGTAGTAGTAGGATTTAGGGTCAACTAATCAATTGGTACGCGGGGCTCCCATTAGTACGTAGAATCCATAACTAGCGACAATGAGTTCGATTAATGTTAACCTCTTCTGTACCTGTTTGTCCTTTTATTTTATTTTTCTGGCTACTATTAGACGATTGTATTCAGTTAAAAAAAATGACTAGTAATAAACAAGCTTCAAACTCTTTCAATTCACCTTTTTTTTTTACTAGCATAGCTCCTTCTTAAACTAAAAAATCGTCAACATAAAGCTAGAATATAATTATAGTCTCCGGTACAGAAGAGATTAAGGGGAGATCTCCACTTGAGGGATTTTTTTCTTGACCCCTTTCTCCCTCATGTTTAGCCCCATTGCTTTTGACATTATAAAACGTTTGCCCCATTAGTTTAGCGATTTTAAGAACTTTCACCTCATATTAAGACCTTTCGTGCCATTCTGGTGTCGATTTTATCCTGGCGAGCGATAGCGAGCCTTTAATTTAAGAAGAACCGGCCTTCGGCCGGGAAATTTTTCTACCGAAAAATGTACAAATTTGTCTTGAAAGGGACTCAAGGGGGTGTAATTTTAAGTTTGATGGAGGTCTAGGGAACAAACTAAATATCTCCCCTTAAGATACAGTACAATCTGACACTTCATATAATCATGTAACTCTTACCATTTGTTGTGGGTGTAGTTAAGGTACAATATGACACTAATGTATTTAATCTAACTCCATTACTGTTGTGGGTTGGTTTGTTTTGATCGAATGCGCGTGCTAAATGGACCCACGCGTACCAATTGGTCCTTCTACCCTAATTAAACGACCCCTCTAGTTAACCGCATCACACCTAATTAATCAAACAGGTAAAACTTTATGGCAGGTGATAAATCCTCAGGTCACTCTAATACAAAGTCAAGTTAAATCCACACACTTACAAAATATAAAAAACATTGCTCAAGAGATGTGGCGTATAAAGAAGATTCCCCGGTATAAAAGGCGGGGTCATATTACCTTTTTTTCCGTCAATTTCTTGCAATTGTAGTTTGGCATCTTCAAAATTTAAGTTTATAAAAAAATCAGGCACCTAACATAATTTACGTTCAGTCTCGTATTCGATTCTAATGTGAAAGAGCCTCATGATAATACGAGAAACAACTTGCTCATCGAAAATTGCCGGGAAAAGCGCTCGTGTGACTCTGACTTTAAGCAGTCTTATAAACCCTTTTATGTGTATTCGAGGACGCCTTTCCACTTTATTAGACATTAACAAAGGACTGAAGTTCTCGAAAAGGGGCTCCAGTTCTGACGCTATTCTTGACTTACAGTGTGGTGGTTTAATAATCCAGAAGGGTTGACAGCCTCTGAAGTCCTATTTTCACTAACTAGACATTAGACGATATCACTCGGGTTTGGAGAGTCTTGCAGGAGTCAAGTGGATGAAAACTATCTCCAACAACCCTCTTGACACCACGATACCTTCTTAAACTCAAGGGATTGGAGTTCTCGAAAAGAGGCTCCAGTCATGATGCTATGCTTGACATACAGTGTGCTGGCTTAACATTCCATAAAGGTTGATAGCCTCTGAGGGAAGATATGCGTCCTCGTATTTAGGGTCAATGCACTTGCTTTTATTTCTTTAATATATTATTAATTTGTTATTATTATTTTTTAAGAACACTTGTTTTTCTTTCAATGCTGAATCAAAATCTGTGCCAAGATCTCCGACGAAATAATATAAAAAAAAAAAAAAAATCTTCCTCTCGCTTTCATCCCGGAAATATTTGCTCACATTACATTACGCTGACTCCCTTGGGGTCTTTAGTTTTAACCCTTACAGTACCGGCGACGTATTTTGGCTTTTATTTCAGCTGCCTTTAGACGATTTTGTGAAGCTTGGGAAGGATGTACGGTAGCTAAAAAGGATTAATTGAGATGGTCTGTAGCACGTTTAATTGGTAGATGTCCTTCCCAAGTTGAAAAAATCGTCCAATTGTTGCCAGAATATAATGAAAAGACCCGTTGACGATTATATTCAGCTTAGGAAGGACGTCTACCCATTAAAAGGCTACAAGCTATCTCCATCCTTTTAGCTACCATATATCCTTCCTAAGCTTAATAAAATCTTCTAAATATAGCCGACATCGAATATATAAAAGAGCACCGATACTGACAGGGTTAAGCTTTTTCATTGTTACAGCCAGAGGATGTTGCTCGACTTAGGGAGGGCTTTGAAGGCATTAATCGAGATAGTGTTGAACCTTTTTACTATTAGTGGCCCTTGCTAAGCTAATTAAACTCGCCTAACGTTCACCAGAATGGAGCAATAATCGCGTCATCGGTACAGAAAGGGATTACGATCAAAACCTGCTTTGTGTTCCCGAGCACCAAATATTTAGGGTCGCGGACGAAACATTCTGATATTATGTTGTGATCATTGCTTGTGGGGGCTGGCGAAAAGAGAGCCCCGTTTTCTTCTAGTGATTATTGCTTGTTGGGGCTGGCGAAGAGAGAGCCCCGTTTTCTTCGTGTTATTATGAAGGGGGAACTCGGACGGTCCCGTTTTCTTCGTGTTCTTTTGAAGGGGTAACTCTGGCGCTCCCGTTTTCTTCGTGTTCTTTTGAAGGGGTAACTCGGACGGTCCCGTTTTCTTTCACCAACCAACCAAACTGGCTTTTGTTGTCGTCTGTTTGTGTCAAGCCGGTATCACACGAGCGCATTTTCCCTATTTATCGGCAATTCTGGCCTTCATTTTAATTAGTTATATCTATGAGAGGGGTAAAGAAAGTAAAGTTGGTTTTGTTGACAGTGATTTACGTCTGATTATTTGATATACCTTTATATTAGATACCTTTACCAATATTCTTTTTAATGGGATCGATTATTGTGGACACTATTATTATCCTCTCCATACCTTCTTTAAACCATTTCTTAGTCCAGTGTGGCAGCTTACGAGTAAAAATGTCATTAGAATTTTGTCGTCTATGTTGATATATCTCTTCAGTCTAGTTTCCGATATCTATGCAAAAGATCCCATAAATAATGCTGGAATTTTTTTTTAAGCCACCGAAAATTGATGATAAAAGCTCTCGTGTGATACCCCTTACACTATGTAATGTATGTTTTTGGGCCACATATGTCGGTATGATTAGGTATGATGATCATTATAACGCTGTAGCTGTTCAGTCTTTATGTATATATAACTTGCATATTAGCTTATACAAAATAAAATATTGTATGTTTGCTGCTGATTGCTCGCATCACGTTTAGTGGGTTTCACAGCCCTCTCCACCAGTGATGTAATAACTAACCTCCCCTAAACTGTAATGACATTCATATAGTCTTTTCGGTACGAGTTACGCCTTTTTTCATATTACTCAGGCTAGCATTAGACGATTTTGTGCAACTTAGGAACAATCTCTACAAGTATATGGGTGTTAGACTATAGCAATTAGCTTTTTAACCGCCGCAGAAGTCTCCTAAGCTGCATGAAATCGTCTAAACGTAGCTAGAATAACATGAAACAGACGTAACCCCGTACTGAAAGAGGTAACTATTATTATTATCATTATTAATTTTTTATTTTTTTATTTTTCCGTTTTGCTTGCCCAGATCGGCTTCTCTGATTCAGCTGTCCTTGCCTCACTACTCTCCCCTGATGGGATATGAAAGTTTATTCAGTGGCATTGATGTACATATTATATTTGTATCGACACTGCAATAAACCGATTGTCAGTCTTATGAATGGTGTATCATTTTCCTCGATAATGATTATAGTCCATTCATTAGAAGTAGGCCAGAAATCTTAAGGGAGCCCACCTCACTTTTTTTTCTCTCTCTCCCTCTCTCTTTTGTTTGTATCCATTCGGCACCATATTCAGCCTACTGTTTTAAGACGTTTACCCCCATTCAGGTGTCAATATTTTCCTGGCGAGCGGTAGCGAGCCAGCATATATATATTTTTGTTTTGAGAAGCAAGCTAAATTTGTAAATTTTTCGATAGAAAAATTTCTCCGGTGAAGCCGGATTTCTCCCTACAATGCTGGTTCGCTATCGCTCGCCAGGAAGAAATCGACACCTGGATGGGGATAAACGTCTTAAAACAATTGGCTGAATGGGGCCGAATGGATACAAGCCAGGGAAAGAGAGAAAAGGAGATAAATATAAAAAAAAACGTTGGCCCCCCCTTAACTACTAACCTCTATGACTAAAATACGAATAGAGTAATCGAGCTAATATTTCTACTTCTTGGAAAAAGTCAGCCAGGGAATAGGCATAGGTGTGGAGATTTACAGCCCATTTGCTCTAGACCTTTTTTGAGTTACAGAGGATAGGGTTCACGATTGCTGGACTAGCTATTTGGAACAGGGTATAGTACTTGGGGCTGTGATAGTTAGTTATCCAGATGCGTGTTCAGATGTGTTGGAGGTATTTTTGTTGACTGTATATTGTGTTTGTATTTGTATATTGTCCATTTGTTCTAGACCTAAATTGAGTTACAGATGTTAGAAGTCACAATTTCTAAGCTACCTATAATGAGTAAGGGAGTTATAATTATACACTCTAGGCTAATTATAAATCATGGCCTTTGCTTCTCAATAATACTTTACCTAATATTTACAGAGGTTCGTTTTGTTGTTCGAGGCTTCATATTGGGCCATGATGTGTCTTATAATGTACACTCGACCAAAAAACAATCTTTACACTAACGCTCTAAACATTTTGGAAGTTGATCGAAATGTTGTGATAATACCTCACAGACGTATGCTTCACCCGGTGCATTCCGTTCACACGAGATTCTATACAACTCACCAGTTTGAAGATTGTTTTTTGGTCGAGTTTATAATCGTCTGCTGTGAATTATGCTACACATTTCTTTGAGCTTTAACATGACGTCACAAATCACAATTCGGTTTACCCTTAGCAAGAGCAGTGGGAGGACGATTCGGCTGCATCTCTTCCTATTTCACCGTATATAAGGTACGTATTGGGGAATATTCTTGTAAACATGAGTTGAATAAGTGGGCATTGACGTTCTACTAATGCTAAAGGTATAATCCTGTGTAGCGGGGAGATCTGTACTTATATCTCAATAATTTGGTAATGTTACAATATATTTTTACATTTTACGTTCATAAATAGTCCACTAATATACTAGGTTAGATTAGGTTAAAGATATTGTTTATTGTTTCTTAGTAAATAAGCATCTGAAAAACAGTTCTCCCCGCTACACAGGATCTTACCATGCTAAAATATAGATTGACATAAAACAGGGCATTCGCCTTAGTGCAGGTATATTATGGATAAGGATATGGCATAGAGGCCTGATAACACTCTCTGGACATTTTTCTATAATTATGTTAAAATGGCCTGTTTCTCATCATATTAAACAGAGTATGGAATTATAGTGTATAAGGCGAAATTTTAAGAACTTAACTGCTCTCTGACAATCCTCAAACCACTTTTTTTCAGCCTACCATATTTAAGCAGACACCAATTATCAGTAGTATAGCACATAATAACACAATATATTATTCTAGAGGTATTGTAGAAGCTCGACAGTAAAATATAGGATAATCTTCAAGGACACTACATCCGCCGATAAATCTACAGTTATACTACCCCTATTTTGTCGCTATTCTGTTGGTACTAATGGGTTAATATTATTAGTAGTAGACTTAGTATGGTTTGATGATGCGCGGAAATGTATATTTGACTTGAAATAGATACATTGAAGTATTACAAACCTTCGCGAACCCATAAACAGGAAACGTGAGCTGGGTATAGACCGTCGCGCACCCATAAACAGGGAACATGAGCTGGGTTTAGACCGGTCGCGAGACAGGTTAGTTTTCGGTTAGGTTAAGTTAGGTTAGGCTAATGTTAAAAATACTAAAATGTGACGGTCCTCGGTATTAAACAACACTGTATATCAAATAAAAAATAAAAAAACCAACAAATTACCTGAAAAACTCGTATCTGGTTGGTGATAAATTGTTATCAACATATTTTTTTCCAGTTTCCGCATCTGCTGAACCATCCCAAAACACGCTAAAAGGCGTGTTTTGAAGGGGGGAGGTGGTGGGGGGTAGTGTAACTGTAGATTTACCTTTTCTCCTACAGGTTGTGTGGGGGAGTCATTCAAGAGCCGTGAGGAGGTTGTTGATCCCTACTGCACCGGCGACGTATTTATAATTTTATTCTTGCTATATTTAGACTATTTTGTGCAGTTTCAAGAAGGATCTGCGGTAGTAAAAAGGGTTAAGTGAGATAGTTCGAAGCCTGTTAATTGCCGGAGGCCCATTATAAACTGAATAAGATCGTCTAATAGTAGCCAGTAAAAAAGTTAAAAGGACGGCACCGGTACTGAATGGGTTAACCCTTTCATTCCCGGTATGATCTTTTTAACTCGATTCTGGCTACTATTCAACTTATACTGTATGTTTAGTTTGAAAAGGGCTTCCAGCAATTATCAGGCTTTGAACTATCTCGCTTACCCCTTTTTACTACCGCAGATCCTTCTTAAACTGCACAAAATCGTCTAAATATGGCTAGAGGAAAATTCAAAAGACGTCGCCGGTACGGAAGGGGTTAACCAGCCCACCAGGAACACCCAGTCTGCAACACCCTCTCCTACATCCCACCCTCGGCATCCAGAGGTCCTGCTGCACCCCTACCACACCACACCCCTGTCATCACCGCCGCACCCCTGCCACCACCACCATCACATCTCTACCAACATCACCACCCTATCCCTACAACCACCACCACCACCACATCCCTGCCACTACCACCACATCCCTGCCACCACCACATTTCTACCAACATCACCACCATATCCCTACAACCACCACCACCACCACCTCAACCCTTCCATCACCACCACATCCCTTCCACCACCACTACCACCACCACCACATCTCTACCAACATCACCACCATATCCCTACAACCGCCACCACCACCACCTCAACCCTTCCATCACCACCACAGCTATCACCACCACCACCACCATCACAGCTTATCACCACAACCACCACAGCTACCACCACACCTACAACGCCCTTCCTAATCTGAATAAAATCGTCTGATAATAGCCAGGAAGCAGAAAATAAATGCCTAATTGTATCTCGAATGGGTTAACAACATGCGCGAATGCTTGTGAAGAGGGGGGGGGGGGGGGGAGGGAGGGAGTGAAAAGGTATAGATTGGAGATAGTTTTTGTACCCCTTTGATTACTAGAGACCCTTCCTAAGCTGAGTAAAATCATCCCTGAACGATGGCAGCTAGGGTCAATGTACGGGAATATAATATAACGAAAGAGGGAGGGGGTATTGGAGGAGGTGGGGGAGGATAGTTTGGAGGAGATATGCCAGTGACAATGATTCAGAATACATTAAATCCCCTTGATTCCTAGAGAGGCTTTCTAAGCTTAGTAAATTCCTCTAATGATAGCCGCAACGATTAATAACGTAAATACTGTAGTTTAAAAAGAGTGGGGGGGGGGGGGAGTGGTAATTTGGAAGCGGTATGCGAGTGAAGACTTGCGTTAGTATAGTGTTTAACGTGTTGCTCTCGCTCTTTAGCATATAATATAGATAGTAATAAGTAACACCCCGTTCGTTAACATTCATCATCAAATACAAACCCCAATGTACTTGAATAAACTAATGAAAGCATATGGCCCTCCCGGGATTCCAACTCGGGACACCACACCCAGAACATAAGCATCTAAACCATTACACCACCAACACAGTCAGACAGTCAGTTTTATGTCTCAAAAAGATGTAGAGTGTATGCTTTTTACATAAAGGATTAAGGGGAGGTTTTTAGTGTTTCCTAGACTTCCATCAAGCTTGAAATTACACCCCCTTGGCCCCCTTTCAAGATAAATTTGTAAATTTTTCGGTAGAAAAATTTCCCGGCCGAAGGCCGGTTCCTTTTAAATTACAGGCTCGCTTACGCTCGCCAGGAAAAAATTGACACCTAAATGGGACGACAGGTCTTAAAAGTGACATAAATGGGGTGAAAGTTCTTAAAATCGCCAAACTAATGGGGCGAACGTCTTAAAATCTCAAAAGCAATGGGGATAAACATGAAGGAGAAAGGGGTCAAGAAAAAAATCCCTCAAGTGGAAATCTCTCCTTAACATGATGTAAACGACCAACTTATCACAGCGTTGGCTCATAATTTTAAACATTTAATATGCTTCCTTCATTACATCCAGGTCATTGAAAATTATGTTCTGAAAACTAAAGACATCTATAATATATATATATATCCCCCTTCTAGATTAATTTGTACATTTTTCGGTAGAAAAAAATTCCGGCTGAAGGCCGGTTCTTCCAACATTACAGGCTCACTGTCGTTCGCCAGGGAAAAAATCGACACCTAAATAGCACGAAAGGTCTAAATACTGACGAAGAAATGTGGCGAAAGGTCTTAAAATCGACTAACTAATGGGGCAAACATCTTTGCATCTGAAAACTAATGGGGCTAAACATGAGGGAGAAAGTGGTCCAGAAAAACGGCCCATGTCCCCTTAAATCACCTCTTAAATTGAATTCCTTCTTCCTATCCCTATCCTCTCTACCCACCAAGTATTGTTAAAGTCGGTTCATAACTTTGTGAGATATTGACAAATGGAGGCGAAAGCAGAACAAGCCGTAGGAAATAATAGTATTAATATTATTAACAACAACAACAACATCATGCACTGCCCACCCCTGATGCTCCCACACAATGTAAACAATGACATGTGTGGCTCCAGGCTCTCTCTCTGGCTCACTCACTCTCTCTCTCTCTCTTTATATATATATATAATGAAAGAAAGACAGACAGACACAGACATTAGCTCCCCATGTTAAACATTATACAGAGTTACATAGAGTTATATAAATATACAGACCTTGTGGTCCTTAACCCAGCAAGTGCGGATCTCCTTATATAAGGCCTACCGGTGGGCTGCGGAACTCCTTATATAATCCAAGGCCTAAAAAAAAAACATTTAAATCAGCCCAGTATTATTATTTTTTTTTTTTTTTTGTATTGCCCCTTGGCCATGCCAAATATCACTCCTCCACATCCCCTCCTTCCACCCTCCCCCCCCCCCCCCCCACCCTTCCTTCAATTATCACCTTTTCTCCCTGTTATTCCCTTATTCTTAGGTATATATTCGTGCTAACATTAGCGAGTTGCTAGCAGGGCGTGGTCATCTGTGTTGCCAAGCGTGGGAAAGAGCGAAAGAGAGACTACCACGCAACAGTGTCTCTCCAGCCGTCTGGCCAGCTGGCTGGCTGGCAGGCCATAACGTATGTACCTCCCGGCCTCTATCGCCGATTTTGACCATCCAAACGCTGTTTCCACTTGTTTTATTGCTGTAACAGGTTAATACCTTTATAATCAACGTAAAATAGGCGCATATGGATAAGTATTAATGATATTTATGGTACGATGACGATTTGAGTTTAGGAAACAGTCTAAATACCTCCGCACAGGGAGGGGTGGCCAATACCCCACCTACGCAGCGGAGAGGTTAACACTTACGCTGCGGTCATATTTTCGACATATTAGGGCTCATTCAGGCACTCCTGATTGATTAGGCAAATGTCTGAATGAAATTAAATGTATTCAGCCAAAAACTGAAAGAAAATATCTTCAAAATGACACCAAAACGAGCTTCGTAGCGCGCAGGCTTCACCTGCAGCGCCACCATAGACATTCGCTAATACTGAGCAAATATCGCCAATGTCGCGCTACATTTGCCTTTGGCAGTGCTGTATTTCTAGCTAAAGTATGGCTCATGCTCCTCAGTGCACCGCCCGGCTGGCTGGAGGAAGGATGTGTGGCCTGTCGCGCTCTCGCTCCCTCGCACTCGATTCTACAGGCTTTAAGAGGCTTTAAAAGCCTGTAAATTGGTGTAAATTGCCATGGCGTTCCGGAACGTCTCCCGCAGTCAATTGGTTAATGCTAAAATAGAATTTGCTACGAAGTGGAAGGCAAGGATAGCAAAGACACCTCTCCCTCCAACCGTTGGAGAGAGGGGGGGGGAAGAGACAAAAATGAAAGAAATGGAAGAGATACAGACGGACAGACAAACAAAAGCAATAGAGAAAGATAAATCACACACACATACACACACATTACCTCCCCCATGTTAACCCTTGTCTGGCGGGGGTGGACTGAAGTCGGGCTAGAGAACACATGCCCAAAGAGCGGGGACCGACTTAAGTCTGTGTGCAATTTTTGAGCAATAATGGCTCTGAGAGAGAGAGACGAGCGACGGGAGGAGCGTAGGTCGGCTCATGACCGCTCGGCACGGGTCCCGCGCGACTACTGACATCTACTCCACACACACCCACACCCACTGCCTCGTTACACAGGGAATTATGTAAGGAAATTACCGTATTTTAGGGATTTTGCACTCGTCATTGCAAGAGAACGTGTGGTCGTAGAAGGATGGTTCTGGTGTCATTGGAAAGCTCAATTATCGCCCTTTCAGGGATACATAATTGTATTACGCTCTGGATGTTTTTTATGCATGAAAAAGAGCACGGAAACAAGGTCGTTTAGGGTAAAACCCCCCTGCTTGGCGGGTAGTAGAAGTTATTGACGGGCCCGCTCGTAAGGCGTTAAACATTATGCACAAAACAGGACAATTTAATTTAGTTTTTTAATCAAACACAAATTATGTCACCAAATATATATTATATATAGTATATCGGACATGGAGTTACGTTTTTTGTTATATTCATAAGTCGGCCAAAATTAAAATATAATAAATAAATAAAGTGACACTACATATTTAAAGCTGTAAAAATGGTATATATATGAACTTTAAGAGGTTTATTAGTATTGTTAGTAGTATTTATATTTTGTTCCGTGTGTTGTTGTTTTTTTGCTCATTATATTTTTTATATTTATTGATGTATCTATATATTTATTTATATATTTATTTATTGTTTGCTCCCTAAACCTCCCTCAAGCTTAATCCCTTCTGTACAGTCGCGCTAATAAGTGAAGTCTCGGCACCAAGTATGTTTTGATCAATAATTGGTATCAGCAATATCTAAACTTCATTTCTTCATATTGAGTGAAATATACAAACACGTCCCTACACTTACCCACCCTATTCAACATCTGACAGACATAAATACAGCACAGAGAAAGCCAAACGTAATGACAGCTGGGACATGACATTAGCGCGACCGTACCGGCGACGTCTTTTTAACTTTATTCTGGCTACTATTAGACGATTATATTCAGTTTAATAAGGACCTCCTGCAATTAACAGGCTTCGAACTAGCTCACTTAACCCTTTTTAACTACCGCAAATCCTTCTTAAACTGCACAATATCGTCTAATTATAGCTAGAATAAAATACAAAGACGTCGCCGGTACAGAAGGAGTTTAGGGTTTCTGTTTTTTTTCTTCTTTATTTTAGTTTCTAGACCTCCATTAAGCTTTATAAAAAACACCCCCAGGATCCCCTCTTAGGTAAATTTATCAATTTTTCGGTAGAAAACTGTTTGTGTGAGAGAGAGATTGGAAATACCTCACAAGAGACATGCACCTCAGGCCATTTCACTACCAGGCCCCACTATCTCTCTCTCTCTCTCTCACAAACATATTTGTTTTATTAATCTATTTTTTATTAATTTCACCACAACACCAAACACCTCCAATGAAATATATGTGATCCACCAGGATTCGAACCCGGGTTATCACACACAAGATTTTTAGACACATTAACCATTACACCACCAGCTAAGCATTAGTTCCATGAAAAATAATCTAATTGATGATTCATTTGATTGAGTCGAATACAATATTATACAATTTCTGCAGTATTTTCGCTAAATTACTTTGCCAATACTTTTAAAATGCATTTGTAATTAACATTAACATATCAATTATCCATATCTACTCTACACAGATTAATAGTAATGATACAGAAAACAAAACATATATATAATGGAAACGAAACAGCGAGCTCTTGGTTTGTTCAAGTCATAGACTCCTTTAAAGAAGGACTGAAACCTCCCATGCTCGGGGTTTGTAACTTGAGTCTGAAGGATTAACTTGAGTCACGGGCTAAAATGACTTCTAGAATGGCTAGAGACACGATCTCGGGGTCCAAATAGGGGTTTTTGAGGACGGCGAGTTCACTAGCGACATTTTCAACACCACCTGGGGTCATCTTCAAGGTCAAAATGTCATATTTCAAGGTCAAATTATTGAATTTTGGTAATTTTTGCGTCTAAAGCCCGGTTCACACTAGCAGTTTTTCCTACCGTTTTATTGTACGTATAAAAAATCGTGACGTCAGAGTGACGTCACTTACAGACATGCGGCGTGTACGTATTGTGAACCGGGCAGCCGTTTACCAATATGCGTACCCCTCAAAAAGATGGTTTCGATTTATCTTTTTGGTGTACGTACATACGTATATTGAACATTGAAGTGAAATGTGTGTAATATTTTTCTGCCAATTTCCATTACATTATAGTTAATATCGCATCACAATATATGCTATATGTCTAATTTTAATGGCAAGGCAAATATTAAGGCAGTTTAATATGTTAACCTATTGATCGTGTACCTGGCAGCCGACGCGGCACCACCAAAGTTAACACGTTGTACTGCTTAGCGCGCCTCCAGATAGAGACAATGTATATTCCTGTTAATATGCATTGAATTACGGTGGTGGTTCATCTTCGTTCCAAATAAAGAAAAACAAAAACAAGAAAGATCGTTTCTCAAGTCCATATTGACGATCGTCTAGTAGGTGTTTACCGTACGCCAGAGAAGTATGTGCCCTACCCCTGAGTCTGGCCCACGCTCTGGAATGTGGGACGCATTTCATTTCAACTTCCCTTCTCCACGTCCGTTTTTTGTATGTGACGTCACAGGCCCAAAAACGGATCCCCAACAGACGGCTAGTGTGAACCGTGCTTAACTCATAAACGGTGAGAGATGGCCGATTGTATTAAGAGGCAAGTTTGTAGAGCTGTCCAAATTTGATATTTATTATCATATATCGTATTACATAAACATTATATGCATATCACAACACTATGTCTATTACAACTATGTCTATGTCTATCACTAGTTGGAGAGCTTTTCTTGCCTCCTGAGGCATCCCACAGCCTTTTCTTTGTCACTTACATTGAGGACATGAGCTTTCAATAGAATGTTAGCTAAAGTAGTACATGCAGCATTACTACTAGATACGGGTGCATCTACAAAGGATAACAGCTCAGCAAAATGAAAGCGACAACGCATTTTAGTCTTGTCATGCAAATTATAGGCATTATGTACAAATAAGACGGTTGACATAGTCGGCACACTCAGTCCACCTCTATTCAAATTATTTAGGAACTCGGATGACACCTCGTTACCATCATCATCAATGATCTCCATATTAGTGCTATCACCATATTTATGAACAAGGTGTCCGGCCAAATAAACAACTTTATGCTTAAGGGTATCATCAGACCTCAAGAGTTCCTGAGTGTCTTGAGGAGTGATCTCGTCAATGAGCTCACTTCGCTCATCTGGATTTATGGAAGTAGTACAATTCTTGTCGCAATCAAGCACACGAGAACTAGATTCTGGCATAATGTCATGCTTAATGAGTGTCTGCAAATTTGCAATTTTAGCTGCAGCCATAATGTCAACTACGTCAATGTAGAAGTTTCCACTACTTCTTTGCCTGGCTTGGCCGAAACACTTTTCCAAGGCTTCATCCGCGAATATAGCAGGAAGAACGTAGTCAAAGTCTTTCTCTGCCAGAAGCAATTTGGCAGCATCCACATTGTTACGTGTGGACACAGTGAAGGCTTCAGCAGTTTGCTGAGTTAGCTTCAGCTTACGACCACCACATCCTTGCTATGCGCAGGTAGATATAATTTGGCAGGCCTCCTCCAGCCTAGTGAAACTTGTACAGTCTGCTGTCCAAGGCTGTCTAGATTCGTTGCGCAGATGAATAGCTGAGAAACGGTCTTTCACATTCATCATTTTGAACCACTCACTCATTGTCTGGGTGAGAATGATGGTGCCTTCGCTGATGCCCAGTGAATCCTTGAAGGTCTTTAAGGCAGCAACAGTCTTGTCATTGAACACCGTTTATGAGTTGGACACAAACAACGGGCAAAAATTACCAAAATTAATTAATTTGACCTTGAAATATGACCTTTTGACCTTGAAGATGACCCCAGGTGGTGTTGAAAATGTTGTTAGTGAACTCGCCGTCCTCAAAAACCCCTATTTGGACCCCGAGATCGTGTCTCTAGCCCTTCTAGAAGTCATTTTAGCCCAGGACTCGAGTTAATCCATCATACTCAAGTTACAAACCCCGAGCATGGGAGGTTTCAGTCCTTCAGTCTATGGATAATAAATATCAAATTTGGACAGCTCTACAAACTTGCCTCTTATTACAATCAGCCATCTCTCACCGTTTATGAGTTACACACAAAAAACGGGCAAAAACTACCAAAATTCACTAATTTGACCTTGAAATATGAACTTTTGACCTTGAAGATGACTCCAGGTGGTGTTGAAGATGTCGCTAGTGAACTCGCCGTCCTCAAAAAACCCTATTTGGACCCCGAGATTGTGTCTCTAGCCATTCTAGAAGTCATTTTAGCCCAGGACTCAAGTTAATTCTTCAGACTCAAGTTACAAACCCCGAGGTCGTGTGTTCAAGTTGAACCATCCACTCGTAGCAACAGTGTTGCAATGTTAAAGTAGCGGTTTATATGCTAGATAGATATATTTGTTGATCTAGCGCCAATTATTCACATCTAGCGACATGTATTTGAGTTTTATAATGCTATTTTATGGTATATGGAGATTTGAGCTATTCGCAAGTGATATTCATAAATTGTTCCATTTCTCTTTGCGTGTTTTTCTATCTTATCACACAGTCTAGCGGGTTTTGAGGAATAACCTAGCGGATTATTTATATTTGGTTTGCCAGTCTAGCAACTTTGATCTAGATTTGGAGATATTTGTTCACGTCTAGCGGTTATTTGTTTTTACTCTTTATTGGGATAAATACACATTTATAGATGAGGACCACTTGTACATGATTATTGTGATGTTTTCAAATTCTGTAGCAAAACATTGGATATTTCTGACAATCGTTCTTTTGATAAATGGGGTTTGCAAATCTAGCAGGCTAATCTAGCTGAATTTGTGTTTCAAGCATAACTTGTGTTTTAGGATGCTATAGCAACGAACGGCTATAGTGGGAAAAATACGTAGAAATACCGGTATTATCAAGGTATGAACAACTTAAAGGTGATTATATGTATATATACAAGTATTAAAGCAACATACTCTAGATTTATACCCATTAAAGCGGGCATCACACTGGGCCAAATTCTCGTCATCCTCCAATCTCGTCTCCGTTTCCAGTCAGTAGCGCCGGCAAATTCTATCACACACGCCAAGCGTCCTGGCTGCGTGAGTCTCCGACACAACAATAACAACGTCCGACCTTAGCCTATATTGGTCCGTTTCACCTATACTGTAATGTATAGTAATATGAATTTACATCTACAATTATAATGCAATATGACTCAATCTACACGTTAGTGTAATTTATTTTAAATTTGAAGCTTATATGAGGAAATTTATATTTTGAACTTTTTCAATTCCTACCAATTGCCGTCGCGTAGGCGTAGGCGTAGGTTTCACTTAAACTGTAGAATAATATGGATTGATATTGACAAACTTTGTGTAATAGGACCCAATCTATACGTTAATGTTGCTATGTTTTGCGTGTGAAGCTTATATAAGTAGCTATGAGGAAGTTTTTCGCAAAATATAGGCTATAGCCTGTCGTTACCTCGGCACTAAACGATCGTTTATATTGTGCTGTTTCACCGATAATTTAGAGTAATATGGATTTATATCGACAATTATATTTCAATATGACTCAATCTACAAGTTTGCGTGATTGTTTTATATTTGGAGCATATATGAGGAAATATTTTGAACTTTTCGGAGGTTGTAGAATGCTTGGTAGGCATAATCCTGTGTATGCGGGTAGACCTGTATTTATCTCAATAATTTGGTAATGTTACAATATATTTTTACATTTTACATTCATAAATAGTCCACTAATATACTAGGTTAGGTTAGGCTAGGTTAAATATATTGTTTAATGATTCTTAGTATTTAGATTTTTAGATTCTTAGATTTTAGGAGTATGGTTGGTTGTTGGAAGGATCATAATAAATAGGCATCTGAAAAACAGTTCCTCATGCTACACAACCGAATGTTTTCGTTTCATACCAATCGCCGTGGCGTAGGTATAGGAAGTGGTTATTTAGCTGCAAGTGGTGTAGCTATTTTAGCATTAATTCACTTAGTTTATGTCTATCCGCAGCCCTTCTCACAATCAAAACGCACAATTATGTAGCAAAATATATATTTCGACGTCATATACTTGAGATATCAATGAGATTAAATGCGATCTGTAAAGAGGCTGACAATCTACCTCCATCAAAAAATGGAGCTTCCCACCCAGTGCGGGAAGCATCCTAGCTCATCAAATGATGAAATTTGTGCTGGAGACTGGCGGTAGCTCCATTTTTTGCTGAAGAATGACGAGAATTGGCCCAGTGTGATTAGGCCTATATATTGAAATTATACGGCTTTTGTGTATCTAGCGGTCCAATCTAGCAAAATGTGTGTGGAACAGTGGAAGGATTGGCAACACTGCAGGGCCAGGCATAAGTTACGATCAGTCGATCACTTTCCCCCTCGGGTGCATTGTAGGAGGAGGATGCGCTCTCCGTCAACGGTTATTATTATATTTTGTTCTGCAAGATTGGGACGTTTTGTGTTGCTACGGTGGATCTTGAAGCTTTCAAGGATAACTCATACCGTGTTATTTATCGTATGTATAAATAATTAAGGATTATTTAGTTATTTATAGCCTATTCTAGGGATTTCCGTGTTGACCCATTTCCGGTAGCCATTTGCATTCCTTGTTTACATGTTATGGTATCTTTTACTGTTAGACCTTCACTTATTTTGATAGCAAGCAACAGTTCTTCCATTGTTTTTGCTTCTTGGGTAATATGCAAGGAGATGGCCACACTAAATCAGGTTGGTGTTGTGTTAGGCTACCCTAGGCTAATAACCTACCTTGGGGGTTGCCGCCCCTTGACCCTCACTGGTCGAACAATTAGCCTAATATAAAGAATGGGTAGCATTCAAGGAGACTAGCCTACATCACGACTCTTCTTCTTCTTACCTCTGACCGGGTAGCCTATAAGCTATCCTAGTGTTTACTAGCCTAGCCTATACCCCATTGAAAGGACATTAGCCGAACCTAACAACCTTACCTAACCTATCCTAGTATTATGGATGGGGGCTGCCGCCCCCACACCCCTGCTATTTGACATCTTTGACAGATTTTTGGTGTATTTTTCTGTGAAAAGGATATTTTTTCAATTTGTCGATAACGAAAATCGGTCAATATTTACGAGTCGCACCACACTTACACTTAGCCTAGTTACACTTAGTTGTATTCCATCCGTTAGTGACACAGTTGAGCTGGGACTCATTTCTAATGGTAGTTTTGGGTTCCTATTATTCTATGCTTCATTGCTATATACTTTTTATGGTACGATTTTAGTTACTGGACACCTATTTGATAGGTACCGCCAACGATTTAATACATATTTGTTTTCGGTTTCCACGCATCCAACACCAAGCTACACCCTTTTCTGGTGTACGAAACACTAGAAAAGCAATGGGGACACTTTAATAATGATATGAGATGAAATATAAAGACAACTCTGTTGCGTTCGTGGAAGTAGCGTCGCTTTGTTTACTTTACGCTCGAAGTGACTTCCCGGTCCCGCCTTGGCGGTCGACTTCAAATGGCTAAGCTTAGCCTATAATAACCAGTTGTTGGGTCCAGTTTTTTTATAAAGACTTGCGTTATAGGCCGTGGGATACAGGACAGGGTTGAGGGGGGGGCTGCCCCCCCCCTCACCGCCCCGTGAATTATAATAAATCGTCATATATGTGGCCAGCAGGGCTGCAGGGGGCAAGTAAAACAGCTGGCCGTCACCTCTAGCGTCCCGGGTAAACAAACCGCGACGATCCGAAGCGACGACGGACTCCCCCCACCGCCGATTTTCGGCACAAACGCCCCGTTTATTCTCGTCGAAAAACACATTTAAAAAGTTATTAGGCCTATATCGTTTTCAATACTATTACCGGACAAGAAAAAGGTGTAGCTTGGTGTTGGATGCGTGGAAACCGAAAAAAAAATATGTATTAAATCCTCGGTGGTACCTGTCAAATAGGTGTCCAGTAACTAAAATTGTACCCATTTTATTCACCGGATTTTTTTTTTTTTTTTTTTTTTAGCATCAACCTAACTAAAACAACGATAATTATCTCGAAAAGACTCGCAGCGTTATTATACATAATTTATTAGGGAAAGTGAAGTTCTATGGAATCCTTATAATATACTCAAATAGATTCCGTTGTGGGAGAATAGTTTTGATAAGTTTTGTAACTCTATTTTGTCGATATAAATAGTCCCGCGCGTAAACAAACTCAGTCCCGCAATCTTGAGAGCTCTGCTACGGACGTGTTCATGTTTACAAACGGTGTTCGGAATGGAGTACACTTGCTACGGTAAAGTGTTATGTTCTACAAAGATGTTACTGTTGTTGTTGTTCCCCAAGCTGCCTGGCCGAACAGCCCCAAGGCCCCGAGAAATTCCAAGGCCATAACCGAGTGCCCCCACAGAACCCTCCCCGCCGACCACAATAAAGCCTGGGTGACCGAAGCCACTCCATGGCGGGGAGCTGAGGAGGGTGCGGAAATGCCCGGGAAACCAAAGCCCCACCCAGTGCCCTGTGCCCCTCAGCAATTATGAAGAGAAAGTTGAGGGGCAAGGGAAAAATGTGACGCTTTGGCTTCCAATCTTGGTAGATTGGGAGGTCAATCCACGGAAGAGACGCCGTCACTTGAGATCTAGAAAATATATAAGTTAAAGGAACAGTCAGAGTAAGCTATCTTAGCTATGGGTATGGCAGAGATTGCTCAGCTCTCACTCTGATAGACCAGCCCATCACCACATGACTAGAACCCAATCCTCTCAGCATCAGCTAGGAAAGGCCCTAGAAAGCCGCCTTTGGCGGGGGGATAGCTCCCCTATTTCAACCCCTTTCGGGGTTGGGCACCCGCCTAGATGTTACTGTATGTCTAATATATGAACCTACAGTAGCTGGCATGCAAGGGCTAGTGTTGTATCCCACGTACTGGGTCTAGGTTAGGTTAGGTTAATATACTACGTCTCGGAAACAAGATTCGTAGTTGCGGTAGTATTTACATCAAAACTATAGTTGACTATCAAAACTATTCTCCCACAGAGGAATCTATGTGAGTATATTATAAGGATTCCATAGAGCTTCACTTTCCCTAATAAATTATGTATAATAACGCTGCGAGTCTTTTCAAAAAAATTACCGTATAATCGATATTTACCCCCTGCTGGCAATATAGATGACGATTTTAATAATTCATGGGGGGGGGGGGGCTCTCAACCCATAGTGTAGCCTACATTGGAATCATAACTAAGACCATGAAAAAACTAATTTTTCAAAATCTGGAGGAAAAAACATGAAAAATAAGGGTGCGAGCCTATTCCCTATAATTACCGTTTACAGGAACGGCTTCTCCGACGTGCATGACAGCCGCCTAGCGAGGATACTCATGGACATAAACAAAGTCATGTGACTCGCCAGCCTTCTCCGGACCTCCGACAACAATATTGTCATTAACCTAACCTAGGGGATGCTGCCCCCAGACCCCCGCTGCTCTTAAAAATGATGTAGAAGACGTCGTATTACTAGAAAGCACTGGGGAAGAGTGAAAAACACCTCCGAGATCGCGCATCGTAACAATACAAAACGGGAATTTTCGTCTGATGTATCGTCTATCCACAAATAATGTCATAAATTTGGCATTTCCATTCTGAATTTCACTATTCTATGGATTCCTACAGCCTTATCTATATACTGTATTTGGAACAGGTTTTAAGGGAGTAGAGTGGAAGCCGTTATAGTAAACAATTACGAGGGGGCCAAAACCCCCCTCAACCCATTATTGTATCCCACGGCCAATTGTTGGGAAGGTCGATGTAGTATCTGGGAGTACGGTCGTCATGTTTACATAGGTTGTGCGCTCGCGGTTAAGTTTCCGTCTATTTTTTCGGGATGGATGTAGTGTCCGGGCGTACGGTCGTCATGTTTACATTTTGACTTTTCGGTCACTATTTACGAGTCGCACCACAGCTGGGATCTCATTTCTAATGGTAGTTTTGGGTTCCTATCATTCTATGCTTCATTGCTATATACTTTTTTTCCACAGGATTTTTTTTTTTTCTTGGCTTATTTTTTTTTTTTTTTTAGGCCTAGCATTAACCTAACCAAAAAACCTAACCTAATAGCCCCCAAATACATTTAAGTTAGGTTAGGTTAGGTTTTTTGGTTAGGTTAACCCGCTGAGCCCCAGCTAGTTTGTAATAAATGTCCCACCAGGGCCCAGAGGGTTGAATTTTTTTTTTCCAGAAACAATAGCGAATGGGTTAGGAATGAAGGAAAAACCACGAAAAACCGATCAAAAAGCTCAAAAAATGGTCCTACAGAGTCCCCGAAAACGGATTTTACAAGAGTAAAAAAATGAAGGCAATTTCCCCCAAAAAAAGGTTTTTGCGTGCTCACGCGGTTGGACTTTGAGAGTTTTCAACCATCGGCATGGTTGCGTGGGATACTTACACAGTTCCCATACAAATCTGAGCCCTCTAGGTGCCATAGGACCGAAGTAATTAACCTGGACGCAAACATTGCGTCGCTGGGTTCTGGTGATCGAACATTGCAGACACAACACGTGCGACGCTGGGTCTCAGCGGGTTAATGCAAAAAAAAAAAAAAAAAAAAAAATCCGGTGGATAAAAAGTATATAGCAATGAAGCATAGAATGATAGGAACCCAAAACTACCATTATAAATGAGATCCCAGCTGTGGTGCGACTCGTTAAATATTGACCGAATTTTTTTTCGGTTATTTGCCCCTTGCTGATAATATATATGATGATGACAATACAGTATATCATGGGGGGGTGGGGGCAAAGCCCTCCCTCAACATATTTTTATATCCAATGGCAATCAAAATAGGCGGGAACATGATCACAAGCGTCCGCCGCCGCCGGCATGTTTACAAAGGTCGATCACCGCAGTTAAGTTCCCGTCTATTTTGACGGCAAATTTTTTCGGTTATTTGCCCCTTGCTGGCAATATATATGATGTTGACAACATAAAGCCCCCCTCACCCTCCCATGACTTATTGTAATCATCAGTATATGGGGCCAGTCAGCCCCAAACATATTGCTTTCAGTTTCCCCACTTTCACGGATAATAATTAAAATCTATCTGGTAAACTATGCTTCACCGAGCTTAAAATTAAGTATGGTATTGTAGGCTATGGGTTCCTAATCTCATATCAGACAATCTAGTAAGGTTTTTAAAGGAGAAATACGGCAGCCGTATAGGTCAAGTATTATGAAAGCCACTGGTAAGGGTTGTATTTGCGGGTGTACGAAAAGCCTTGTTTACATATGTACGTTAGCGTCTAATTTGACTTATTTTGGGTAGAATGTAGAGTTCGGGCGTAGGCTACCGCCAGCCTTGTTTACACTACGCGGAGTGGCGTCGGACGCTTGCCATCATGTTCCTGTCTATTTTGACTGCCTTTGGATACAATAATATGTTGGGGGGGCTTTGCCCCCCTCACCCCCCCCATGACATATTGTCATCATCATATAAATTGCCAGCAAGGGGCAAATAACCGAAAAAATCGCCGTCAAAATAGACGCGAACTTAACCACGGTGATCGACAAATGTAAACATGTCGGAGGCGTCGGACGCTTGCAATCATGTTCCCGTCTATTTTGAATGCCATTGGATAAAATAATATGTTGAGGGGGGCTTTGCCCCCTCACCCCCCCATGATATATTGTCATCATTATATATATTGCCAGCAGGGGGCAAATAACCGAAAAAAATCGCCGTCAAAATAGGCGCGAAGTTAACCGCGGCAATCGCCCTATGTAAACATGACGACCATACGACCGGAATCTACATACATCCCCTTATTTTTTATGAAATTAGGACAATACTGGTATGTATTTTAGGTCACGTATGAGATATAATTCTTTCTGTTTTCTATAACTTTGTCTTACAGTATTATTGATAATCATAAACAACACTACTGTAGTGCTATTAGACACAAATTATTAGGGAAAATAGGGAAAGGATGTAGTATTCGGGTATACCGCCCGCCTTGTTTACCCTACGTGGACGCTCGCGATCATGTTCCCGTCTAATTTGAGTGCCGTGGGATACAATATTATGTCTCACCCCCCTATGACTTATTGTCATTATCATATACTGTATGTTGCCAGCAGGGGGCAAAACAAAATAAAGGTGGGGATTGGGCCTGAGTATATAGGGTAAGACGGGGTAATTTCGCCGAAAATCACGGTTTTTGACGAATAGAAACTGCCACAAATGGAATTTTGAATGTTTTAATTTTGTATATATACATTCAGCCTTTCTGCTATAGATGCCCCCCCCCAAAAAAAAAATATATATACAGTAAACCCTCGCTATCTCGGACCTCTAGAAGACGGAAACCCGCACTACTCGGACTGGCTACGGCCTCTCGGACATTCACTTCCGTATTTCGGACATTTCCGGCATCGTTCCGACCGTCTCTGACGTTGTCGGACTTTATATAAGTATTCAGAAAATGTCCGTCATAACCGTCCTCTGATATCTCGAATATTTCCGAAATATGTCTTAACGGTGTCCGACAAAGGATGACGTGTCGGATGCCACCTCACGTCACCGGACAATAAGGGTGAATATCCGAAAAACAGAAGGGAGGTCCGACGCCATCTTACAACCGGGGACAGAGCGTGGGAGGCTGGGAGCGTCAGTCCGCACCAAGCTCTGTTGTGTTACACATCGACGCATGCCATTATTTTGTTCACCATGCCTCCCAAGGATAAGCCTAAGCGTAAGGTGACTTCTGTATCACTAGAAACAAAGCTACAGATGTTAAAGGATCTGGACAGTGGGATGAAAGCCAAGCAGCTTCAGGAGAAATATAGCTTAGGCAGATCGACAATCTACGATTTCATCCGAGACAAGGAAAAAGTCCGGCATCATGGCGCAGCTGTGCTTCATGGTCCATCCACCGCCAAGATATTTCGCAAGGCCAAGCTAGCCTATCAAGACATCGACGACGCAGTGCTGAAGTGGTACCAACAACTTCGTGCTGAGGGCGTACCAGTGAGAGGCATCGAGATACAACATGCAGCAGAACGCTTCGGACAGCATCTTCATCACCCAGACTTCAAGGCTAGCGAGGGGTGGTTGTGGAGGTTCCGAAACCGCCATGGCCTCACAAACAGGAATATTTGTGGTGAAATTTTAAGCGCCGATACTTCGGCCATAGAACCCTTCACTGATCGCTTCCACGCCCTTATAACCGAGGAACACCTTCAACATTGGCAACTCTATAACGGTGACGAAACTGGCTTATATTGGCGTTCTCTACCTTCCAACACACAGGCCCACCGAGAAATCACATCCACACCTGGCCACAAAACTGTGAAGGAGCGCATTTCAGTGCTTTGTTGCGCTAATGCCGACGCAAGCCACCGTGTGACCCCTACAATCGTCGGCAAATCTCAGAAGCCGAGAGTAATTAAGGACCTCATCATTACCAAGCAACTGCCAGTCGACTATTATGGATCAAAAGAAAGCTTGGTTTAACCAGGTAATCACCGAGGATTTCTTTCACCCGACGTTCGCTCGTTCCAGAATCGAGTGTATGGTGTACCCTATGACGAAGCGGTTGCCATCTTGTTGCTCGACAACGTACCTGCCCACCCTTGTACCACGAAACTGGAGAGTGCAAACGGCAAAATTAAGACCATGTTCCTGCCTCCTAATACCACAAGTGTTATTCATCCTATGGACCAAGGAATAATTGAAGCTTGCAAAAGGCGTTACAAGAGGAAGTTCCTGGAGCAATGCCTTGTCATCATAGAAGATGGGATGGACGAAGAAGGTTATGTGGATACACGCGGGAAGAAATCTCTACAAAAACTGAAGCAGTATACCCTGAAAGACTGCATCTACAATTGGGCAGAGGCATGGCGAGAAGTTTCTTTCAACACACTGAGGAATGGTTGGGCCAAGGTCTTAAATATCCCGAAGGTGCAAGATCCGGGTTTTGAAGGGTTTGGGGCAGCTGACTTCAGGAACCTCTTGAACCAAGGTAACCAGGGTGACCTCCCCGAAGAAGAAGTTGACGACTGGCTGCAAGAGGACAGAGACCTACCTGGACACGAGCATAAGACTGACGAACAAATTGCAGCCGAAGTGTTGGGGGTAGCCGAGGAAGAGACCCAGGATGAGTCGGACGAAGAGACAGAGGGGGGGCCCAAGATATCAGTCTCGCATGCCCTAGACTCCTTTGACACCATTCTTCAGTTTCTGACTCAAGTAGATGACCCAAAGTTGCAGTCCCTATATGAACCACTGCGTAATGGTCGATTCCATATACAGAGGGCACACCTTAATCGGAAAAAAACAACAGAAAATCAGCTTCTTTTTTGTACCCTCTGCTCCTCCCAGAGCTCGTACTTCATCTGCTACCAGTGGGGTGTCGCTTGCTAGCACCACCTCCCTCCCAAGTGTTTCCTCAGTTGCTAGCACCTCGTGGAGCACTGTAGACACTGTGCCACTCTCAGACTTAGACATGGATTTGGATGAATTAATGAGTAGCACGCCTGTGCCCATGGATATACCTGAACCTGACATTGTTTGTGAGGTGGAGAAGGACAGTGTGGGTAAGGGTAAAGGTAAGGGTTCCATGACAGGCAAGGGATATGGTCCTAAGAGTGGGGGTGTGAAGAACAGTGAGGTGGAGAAGAACAGTGCGATGGACATTGAGGTGGAGAAGGACAGTGAGTACAAAGGAGTACAAAGGAAATCAAGCAACAACAGGTCTAGTGACCCTTCTAGGCTGCTTGTCCTCCAAAACACTGAGGATCAAGTGTCCAAACAGTGGTTTAGAGTGGGTAAGGAAACATTGGAAAGGGAACTACTGCCCTGGAACTAATGTCCGTGGCAGGATTAGGAAGTTAGTAGGGGACAGATGGGTTAGTAACTAGTTAGTGAGAAGGGGAGTGAGGTGGTCAAGGACAGTGAGGTGGAGAAGAACAGTGGGGTGAAGAAGGACAGTGAGGTGGAGAAGGGCAGTGAGGTGGAGAAGGACAGTGAGGTGGAGAAGGACCCGCGACTGACTGCGTTTGTAAATGAATAACTTTATTTTATCCTCCCCTCAGTTACTAACCCATATGTCCCCTACTAACTTCCTAGTCCTGCCACGTTAGTGGCAGGGCAGTAGTTCCCTTTCCAATTTTCCCTTACCCACTCTAAACCACTGTTTGGACACTTGACCCTCAGTGTTTTGGAGGACAAGCAGCCTAGAAGGGTCACTAGATCTGTTGTTGCTTGATTTCCTTTGTACTCCTTTGTACTCCTTTGGGGTGGAGAAGGACAGTGGGGTGGAGAAGGACAGTGGGGTGGAGAAGGTCAGTGAGGTGGAGAAGAACAGTGAGGTGGAGAAGAACAGTGAGGTGGAGAAGGGCAGTGGGGTGGAGAAGGACAGTGAGGTGGAGAAGGACAGTGAGATGGAGGTGGGGGGTGAAAAGGGGATGCTGCAGTAATTAATGCAGTGTTGGGGAGGGGGGAGGGAGGACATCAAGACTACAGACAAGAGCTATGAAGGGGTAAGTGTAATATAGGCTACTGTACAATACATATTGTAAAACTAAAATACATGTACTGTACTGTGTTTTCTATTACAGATTATAAGGTTTTCTAGGTTGACGCGGACGTCTCTCTTGAGGTCAGATTTTTTCCGTAGTCTCCGATTTCATTGTTGTCTCGGACGGACATTGGTTAGGTCGGATTTTATCCTCTTGTTAGGTCGGACACAAGCCGGACCCCAGACATCTCGGATTTTCGGTCATCTCGGACTGGGTCTCCCCCCAATTAGTCCGAGATAGCGAGGGTTTACTGTATAATGTTTTGGTCATGCTGCCGATTTAAAAAAAAAAAAGTTACTCTCGCTGCGAAATTGCCCCGCCTGGCAGGGTAATTTCGCCGCGACATATTTTACGCATCATCTTCCTATAAAAACATGCACAAACCCAAACTGCCACTAAACATGCCAATAGAAAAACGTCGCACGCACACACACACAACTGAACGGGGCGGGCAGAGATGCAGCTGTGTCACACGTGTAGTCGCCACTGTGTCTAGTGCGGGTGTTGACGCCAGGACCGGTCCTTAGGGAAGGTGGTAAGAGTTGTGTTAGCAGGCGTACAGTCCGCATTGTTTAAATAGTCGCACGCTCGCAGTTACATTCGCGTCTAGTTTGACTGCTGTTTCTTGCCCCTGCTGGTATTATATATAATGATGACAGTAAGTCATGGGGGGTGAGGCCCTCAACCCATTATTGTATCCCACGGCCGGTAACAAAACAATTTACACAACACCTGACCATCGGATACAATAATGGGTTGAGGGGGACTTTGCCCTCTTCACTCCCCATTACTTATTGTCATCATCATATACAAGTATATTACCAGCAGGGGCAAATTTAGCCTACTTGTATTTACCTAAAAATATTATATATATATATATACTGTATATGCATTCCTTGTCTTGCAGGTTGTGTACCGGTTCCATCAAATAATTGACTTCTGACTTCGTTCCGGATTCTTGCGATGTTACAGGACTGACCTTTGCATCGGCGCTAGTTCAGAGTCGATGTTGCTGATGCCTGAGCAGACTACAGTAGCGGTTACCCTGGGTTTGGATACACATTATGTCATACGTTACAAGGTGAGAGGCATAACAAACCAATGACTTAACCCAAGAACGGCGAGGGTCCTCTTAAGAGCCAAGGCATAAAATAACATGAGACAACGTGCCTGGCGGTTACTATCACAGTTTCTGATTAGTCGGCAGCTAGCAGAATCGCTTGCGCGCACGACTGAGGCAGTACAGGAGAGTAACACCAACAAGGCATTATCTCCTACCATGTGTCACCCAATTTTCAGACAATTCCCAGTACTGGTACAGTATTTGAAGGGTTGTTCTTACACACGTTTAAGTACTGTGCCCGGAAAGACTGTCGTAGTCCCTGAGTTAAAGCAGCTAGGTGATTGACAGCATTCAGCTGAGGCCTTCACTTCTTTGCTATGCAGTGCTTGTTACTTCTCTCTTCCGTAACAGTTCACATGTTTCAAATATCGTGGTTAATGATTTACATATGTCAAGTTGCTGTCCCCAGTACTCTTAAATTTCACACTTATTATGATCAAGATTATCATCGAACTGTTGATCTTTACTATGCAAATTTAGCCTACTTGTATTTCCTATTAACTATAATATTAATGCATTGCTTGTCTTGCAGGTTGTGTACCGGTTCCATCAAATAAGTGACTTGGAATACTTCTTCTGACTTCATCCCGGATTCTTGCGATGCTACAGGACTGACCTTTGCATCGGTGCTAGTTCAGAGTCAATGTTGCTGGTGCCTGAGCAGACTACAGTAGCGGTTACCCTGGGTTTGGATGTCATGCGTTACAAGGTGAGAGGCGTAACAAACCAATGACTTAACAGGTTATCCTTTGCCCCATTATTATTTTAATATCAGGAAATATTGACTATCAAGAATCATAGTATCTAATTATGATTTGTTTTTTAGTATTAACGGAGCTACAATTTATCAACATTTATTATTGGCATAAACTTGTAGGCCTACTGTCTGCTTTTATGTATGGAAGCAAATACCGTACAGTATTGTCAATGTTATCACTTCCATAGACATAGGCTCTCCGTTCCTTCAAAGACCATGTCTCCCCATGGTTATCAGCTCCCTCTACTGATCGCGCTGACCAGGTTGTTCTTACCCGCCTTTGAGTAGGCCATACCAAGGCGACACATGGCTATTTAATGACTACACCTAGGCCTCCACCACCTTATGGCCATCACTGTCAAACTGTTCTCACTGTCGCCCATTTGCTGTGCGAATGCAATGCCGCAAATACTGTATAGTTATGAACGACTGCGTTATCTTCGTAACAAGACTCTTCCTGCGTTGCTTTGCGATTCTCTTACCTTTACCTTTACTCCAATCCGAACCTATCTATACATTATACATATGTTCAATTAACCCTCTCACATCCGGACGCGATTTTTGATCCTATTAGGGATACTTTAAATCCTTTGTTACCGTCAGGGGTATCTATAAACCTTTAGTTTGTTTACTTCAACCTCTGCAGTTGTCTTTGAGTTAGCTGTGGGCAGAAAACTAGTTTTGGAGAGGTAATTATAACAGTGAGAGTAATCTATTTCTTATTGCTAATCTGCCAACCTCTGCGTCCTATGGTCGTGAGAGGGTTAAATCTGACTGACCTATTTCTGATCTGTCCCCCCATTTTCTCAACACATCATTGGTCTCCTAGCCTTATAAGTGGCTTTCGCTCAGAAGGCTAGTATAAAATCTCACATCATCATCATCATCATTACCATAGACATAGGCCTTCCACTTCAGAACATCAACAGTGATGGGACATGATGTATGTTATACTGGCAAAACAAAGACATTGCTAATTTCCAGAAGTGGACGATTAATTAATTTTTTGTTTTTTTGTTTTTTTATAAAACATTTTTTTTTTTTTTACTGGTTTTTAAATACAGTACCGGTAATTCTTGTGATTTTGACACTTAATTAGTGCAAAAATGTTTCATATTGCTTGACAACCTAACTTCAAGTAACCTAGTATCTTAGGTGGGTCCCCACACCCATGCAATTGTGTCAAATTACTAAAAGTAATGTGCAAGAGTGAAAAAAGATGCCCAAAATTGAATACTGTACCGTAACAAAATCTTCAACAGACAACGGGTGCGGTGCTTGGCCAATGGGTTAACTCGCGTGCTAGAGCGTCGAAGGTTCACACAAATATGTAAAAAGGTGGGCGTGGGGAGGGGGATCTCCCTTATAAGGATTTTTTTTAAATTGTAATTGTCCATTTTGGAATAATAGAAACATTTCCTACCAAGTCACAAATCTGAGTCCCCTTGTTTTGAGTTGTTATTATTAAATGTACATACATACGCACCGGTTAATCAACAGCCTGAGAGGTCCGCATGAAGTGCGGTTCCAGTCTCACGTCCTAATGGCAAAGTTCCAGGCAGCCTGTTCAGAGTTGCTTCACTTCTCAGCTCTTCACTAGATATCCTATCTTGCAATTTGGCACCACACATCCATCTCACCATTCTCATACACTATTTAAGTTATGCTCTATAGTTAGGGTAAGGTAATGTCTTTACTAGCCAATACAGTGTTGTGTTTTGGCTTGCCATTATGTGATGAAACGACCAAAGGAGTAACACGTTCATTATTTGGCGTCTTCACATCTCTGGAGTGTATGTTTGCGCATGTCCTAGTGGCGGCACTCCAGGCAGCTCTATTCAGAGCTGCCTCACTTCTCAGGTTATTTAAGTACAAGATCAGACCATATGATCGGATCCCACATCTTTCTTCGTCTACCCCTTAGTACACTTTCACGTACCTGTACTCAACTTAGTTGATCCAAGCCTGCTTGTATGCATCTATTCTACCTCCATATATAATCCCCACTATTATCCAGTAAGATCCCTGTAACATGGACACGCCCTAGTCCTGTCAATCAAGGGAGTTTACGGTGTTAAAAGTTGCATCAAACTGAATCATCATTATTAGTACCTTTTCTTGCAGATGTAGCAAAGGGTGTTTCATTGAGGTCATTTTGTTTTAAGAATTAAAAGGAGAAATGACCAGAAGCTATTGATAATTATGTCTCTAAAGTATATAGCTATACTGTATATAATTGTTAATACAAAATTTAAAAGGAAAGTTAATAGAAAATCTCCCTCAATTTGATCTGTAACTCATGATGTAGAACGGATGCTTATAACGATAGAAAATACCAGCTTTTACAAGTTAGTTATTAGTGCCTTGTGTTGTAGATATACAGTAACGGCAGGAGAATCACATCACCAACGAGTCAACCCAACAACAACCCCATAAGTAGACTACCTGTATCCACCAATTAGACAAAGATTTTTTTTTTTTTAATACATTTGTAGGATTATGGCAAGGTAAATGAGTTTTTCAAGTTTAAGCCTTTTATAGAGGAAAGGTATTTTTGTTGGTGTTCATTCGTGCCTAGCTCGTACCGGTACTTGTCTGCATATACATGGTTTCGCGAATACGTTGGTAATGTTTAACATAGTTTTCATTGAGAAATAGTCAGGTTCACCCATCCTGGACCCTCAAACCATTATTTTGACCTACCTAATGACATTAACCCATTGGTTCCGGGAGACATTCTGTAACACACATGGCAATTTATAGGGTTTTAAAGCCTGTGGAGACGAGTCCGAGTGAGCGGGAGCGCGGCAAGCCCCCGTCTGCTCTCCAGCCAGGCGGCCGTGACACTAAGGAGGTATGAAGTATATCCCGCTAGACTCTGCAGCGCTGCCAAATACAAATGTAGCGCGATATTAGCAATATTCGCTCAAATTAGCGAATGTTTGTGGTAGCGCTGCTGATTAACCCCGCATGCTACGAACCTCGTTCATTTTTAAGCTATTTTCTTCTAGTCTTTGGCTGAATACACTTAATTTCTTGCAGACACTTGCTCAATCATTCAAGAGTGCCTGAATGAGCCCTATATAACGGAAATATGTCCGCAGCGCAAGTGTTAATATTTACCAAATGATTAAATGGATAGGGTGACGGTACCACACTATTGGTACCAAATGTGTCCTGTCACCCCTAAAGTACCTATTTCCCCCCAAATACATCCAATAAATACATATGAGGAGGAGAATACTTATAAATACTTATTATGAGGAGAATACTTATAAATACTTATTATGAGGAGATTACTTACCACACAGACTTTATTTGAAATCAGTCGTATATAGCCTAGCCTAACTCATCGGCATAATTCTG
Source organism: Paralithodes platypus (assembly GCA_032716605.1). NCBI lineage: Eukaryota > Metazoa > Arthropoda > Malacostraca > Decapoda > Lithodidae > Paralithodes > Paralithodes platypus. The sequence goes on from CM064527.1 coordinate 51,741,142, forward strand.
CCGCTTTCGTCTGACACGGTAGGCACGCTTGACTGGCGTTTTCTGTTTTGATGGTCCCTGGTATTTAATTCCTTAATCATTACTACCAGGCCCTCTGTCCCTATCACTGAATGCATTAAAGACCCTAATAAATGCGAGAGATACAAGGTTCGGGCACAAAAAAGCTTATGATGTGGATGGGAAGGGCAGGTGGAGGAAGTCAGTAGGAAAAAGCTTATGATGTGGATGGGAAGGGCAGGTGGAGGAAGTCAGTAGGATAGGTAGATATAAAAGGGGAGAGATGAGACCTATAAGGGTACAGTTTAAAAACAGGGCAGTGGCAGAGACAGTGACAAACTTTAGTTGGAGGCTAAACACAAATGAATAACTGAAACATATAAGACTAAAGAAGGATTTGAGCATAGAACAAAGAAAACAAATATAGGAATTACAAGAAAAGGCTGATGAAAATAATGAAAAGTTGGGTGAGGAGGATAAGAGGATTTTTTTCTGGAGAGTGAGGGACGGGGAGATCAGAGAGGGAAGAGAATGTGATAGGAGTTGTGACGGAGGAGGAGAACAGGGTGGAGGTGTCACAGGGAGAGACAGGAGACAAAGTTGCAGACACAGTAGTGCTAAGGGGGGAGTAGGGTACGGACAGGAGGAGCGGGATGGTGTACCGTAGTTGCTGAAGGAATGGTAGATGGATTAAGGATTATGTTTAGTAATGTGGATGTGTTTACCCAGGACAAGAAAAGAGAACTGATATGTAGGTTGCAGGATGAAGAGGAAAAACCTGATGTCATAGCCTTACAGGAAGTAAGACCAAAAAATGCTAGAATTGAAAGGGAACTGGTGGAGTATAGTTTGGAGGGTTTTGAGTTATATGAGAGGAATTCTATTAGAGCAGAGGTTGTAAGAGGACTGTTTATTTATGTAAGAAAAGAGCTCAAGGTTAATGAGGTGGATATGAGACAGCAGTATTGTGAGTATTTGTGTATTGAAGTAAAATGTGCAAGAGGATCAATTCTAATTGCCTATATATATAGAAGCCCAAATAATAGTAGGGAAGAGGATGATAACCTACTGAAAGCAATGGAGGAAATAGATAATAGAGAGAACAAATATAAGATTTTGATTGGAGATTTCAATTTGCCAAGGATCAACTGGGCAAATTGTACTACTCCAGCGGGACGGTGTAGCCTGGAAAACAAGTTTATAGAGAAAGTGAGAGATTATTTTTTAACGCAACATATTACAGAGATGACAAGATATAGAGATGGGATGCAGGGGAGTGTACTTGATTTGATTTTTAGCAATGAGGAGGATATAGTGGAACATGTCAATGTGGATAGCCCTATAGGTCGGAGTGACCATGCCTGTATAAGCTTTAGTTGCAATATTAATTAAAATGTAAAACTTGCAAACTAAACAAACCAAAATTGGGACAAGGACAATATAAAGTCAAATTAAATTATCAAAATCGCTATGTGGAAACAACGCTTACTAAAATGAAAATTATTAAATAAAAGAACACAATTCACCACATAGGGTGTACATTACTACATGAGCAAGTTAATCTGTTTCCCAAGCAAACTAATCGCACATATAACAACGCACTATCGTCACGTTAAAGGAAGTAGTCAAGTTTGGGAAGTCCGGGAAGTTCTGGCAAATTTTACTAAACTCTGCATGAATAAAGAAACTACATGTTAAATGTCAAAATATTATTTAAAATCAAATTTGCAACATGACAAGACATTAACAATAGTACAAAATACAAATATTGATAAGATATCTATACTATTACAAAATAATATATAAAATACAGTACAGCACTCACTAACGATAGTGCTATCGGGTAGGTACCTGTAAGCATAGCATGCCTCAAGTGACCCCTATCAATAACTACCCTACAAATAACCTACATTTATAGCACAAATAAACTAAGGAAATCGCAAAAGTAAGCAATTGATACTATCGACAATGAATACATATAATATAAAGACAAATAATTGCAAAATATGAAGTAACAACAGATTTAAACAAAGAGTACTCTTTTAACAAGAACATTAGCCATTAGCATTTATATTTAACAAGTCATTAGAAACAGGTTTAGTTCCAGAAGCTTGGAAGCTTGCAAATGTAGTTCCGATCTTCAAAAAAGGTGATAAATCGATAGCATCCAATTACCGTCCCATTAGTCTCACATCAATCATAGGAAAGTTGCTAGAGTCTATTATTGCTAGGAAAATTAGAAGCCACTTAGTAAAATTTAACTTAATAAATTCTTCTCAGCATGGATTCACTCAGGGACGTTCGTGCCTTACTAATTTGCTTAGCTTTTTCTCAGAGGTATATGAAGCAGTAGATAGTGACAAGTCATATGATATTATATATTTAGATTTCAGTAAAGCTTTCGACAGAGTCCCTCATGAGAGATTGATGAGAAAGGTTGAGGCACATGGAATAGGAGGGTCGTTGTTGGGATGGATTAGGTCATGGCTAATTGGTAGGAAACAGAGAGTCAGCATAAATGGTACCAAGTCAGAGTGGGGAGCAGTCAAAAGTGGTGTCCCCCAGGGATCGGTATTAGGTCCCCTGTTGTTTCTTATATACATAAATGACCTAGATTTAGGTATAACTAGTAGGATAAGTAAATTCGCAGACGATACTAAAATGGGGAGATCAATTGATTCAGATAGCGATATAGAGTGCCTCCAAAGGGATCTAGATACCTTACATGAATGGTCAGTAAATTGGCAGATGAAGTTTAACATTGACAAATGCAAGGTATTAAAGATAGGGAAGATGCAAACAAATGTTAAATATAAACTAGCTAATTTAGAATTAGAAAATTCAGACTGCGAGAAAGATCTAGGTGTGTTTGTTAGCAATGATTTGAAGCCTAGAAAACAGTGTATAAGCGTTCGTAATAAGGCAAACAGGATTCTCGGGTTCATCTCTAGGAGTGTGAGTAACAGAACTGCTGATGTTATCTTAAAACTTTACTTGTCATTAGTGAGACCCCATATGGATTATGCTGTCCAATTTTGGTGTCCTTATTACAGAATGGACATAGATTCATTGGAGAGAATTCAGCGTAGAATGACAAAAATGATCCATAATATTAGAAATTTTCCGTATGAAGAAAGGTTGAAGAAATTAGGTTTACATTCGTTAGAGAGACGCAGAGTTAGAGGGGATATGATAGAGGTGTTCAAGTGGGTTAGTGGGATTAACAAAGGGGACATGACAAATGTACTAAAGCTCAGTGATAGCGAAAGAACTCGTACCAATGGTTTCAAATTAGATAAATTTCGTTTCAGAAAAGATATAGGCAAATATTGGTTTGGTAACAGAGTTGTAGATGGGTGGAATAGGCTACCAAGTGATATAGTGGGATCAAGAACGATAGGGAGCTTTAAGAAAAAATTGGATAAGCATATGGACGAGAAGGGTTGGGTGTGAAGGGGGATCAGCCGGGTTGGGCCAATCAGCGCTCTGCAGACCCCCGTAATCCTGCGTTAATCTCTAACCGGTTTGGTAAGATGATCCTAAGGGTATTAGAGTGTTGAGCCTATAATTGGGCTTTGTAATTGGGGTTGTGTGGGACAGGGATCTGCCTTGCTTAGGCCAATCGGCTTTCTGCAGACTCCCATTTTCTTATGTTCTTATGTTCTTAATAAATTTAAAAAATCATCAATATTAATATTAATAATAGAAAAAGAAAAAGATAAACAATAAATACAGACAAAAAACAATAAATACAGACAAAAAGTAAGCAGAGGTTATACAAGAAACTTCAAGTTAAAAATGCTTGATTAAAATTATTGATGTCAAATTTTAGAATACAGTCACAATAATTGACCCTAAAAAGATTAAATTTATGGAACAATTTACTTGCCTCAAAGTTCTCTCACTCTTATAATTACCTCTCCAAAATTAGTTTTCTGCCCACAGCTAACTCAAAGACAACTGCAGAGGTTTGAAGTAACTAAACTAAAAGTTTCTAAATACCCCTGATGGTAATAAAGGCTTTAAAGTATCCCTAATAGGCTCAAAATTGTGTCAAGAACGTGAGAGGGTTAATGAAATAAACAAATACATGTGGCACTCCGAGGACTCGAACCTAGGATACTCACACCGAAATTCCGCGCACATATGCATTACGCTTCTGCCTATATATATTTTTGTATTTTCTGGAGAACTATATATTTTCAGGGGAGGGTCTATATCACTCACTAGCATTGAAATACATAATGTACAGTTGGCCACATAAGTTCTGCTCCTCAATATGGGTTTTATTTTCATTGTATTTTTTTTTTTTTTTTAAACTACACTTCTACTCACATTTGTCTGTATTTTCAAGGTAATTTCCTAATTGCGCTGGATTATTATTTGGACCATGATTCTCCAAATATGTTATAAGTTTTCTTGAGTACAGCCACCCCCAGAAAAAAACCAGAAAAGAAAAGGGGTATGCGCCCGAGTAGATAATTTTTTTTTTTTAATTACACGTCTGTCTACACACATTTTGTTATTATTTTCAAGGTAATTTTGCTAAGTACACTGGAAAAATACTTATTATCAGGATCTCCCAGTTCCTATAATTATACCACTAAACATTAGTGAAATATGTAATGCACTATAGCCTGCAGCTTTTAGAGGTAAATCTTATGTAATGGTTTTCATACGCTGGTGTAATATTTTTGAAGTATGGTGTAGGGATGCAGCGACCCCAACATCCGCCACTTCGGTGTTTAGAGCCATTGTGCCTTTATATACTCAAAATGTTTATCATATTTATTTTTGAACTCATTTACATTTGTAACAGTTACAGTGATTTCCTGTTACTGCCTTGTTGTAGCACGGTTAAGGCTGGTGTGGTGCGGATTCACCAGGTGCAAGTGCTTCAGGGGGACTTTGCTAAGTTTTGTTGAGACACTGTTAGCGCTATACCAACATCGGCCACTGTGATGACACTGGTGATGGGCTGGTCTATCAGAGTGAGAACTGAGCGATCTCTGCCATACCCATAGCTTACTCTGACTGTTCCTTTTACTTGTATATTTTCTAGATCTCAAGTGACGGCGTCTCTTCCGTGGAGACGGAGGGATAATAGAAGCAATAAAAAAATATACATGTATGATAGAGCAGATTATGAGCTGCTGAGACGGTGTTTGGACATTGACTGGGGGGAATACTTGAACGGTGAAGACGCTGAAGGAATGTGGAGGAAAATTAGAGTTAAACTGGAGAATGCTGTATCCAAAAGTGTAGGGAATATAAGGATAAAACAAAATTGAGAAAAAGAACGAACCCAGAATTGCCAATGAAAAGAAAGCTTTGGACATTGATTAGAAGAAAGAAACGATTGTGGGAAAGACTAAAATTGTTAAAAAAGAACAGGGGGTCTAGTATAGAAGCTAAAGAAGTGGATCTGGAACGAAGACAAATAAACAATAAAATAAAGTGGGAGACAAGGAGGGGGGTGAAGGAGAGGGAGAGAGAGATTGCTAGAAATGTGAAGGATAATCCAAAAATATTCTGGAAGTATATTCAGGAAAAGTTAACAAGAAGAGTAGGTAGCCCAGAACTGATAGGAGACTTGGCTGATGGGAATAGAGCCGAAACTGATAAGGAGAAAGCAGAGGTGCTGGGGAAATACTTTGGGGAGGTACTAACAGTGGAGTCGGTTGATGCAGTGCCTACTATTACCATCAAACAGGCACCAGCACTAGAACTAATAGAGTTTTCCCATGCTAGAATAAGGAGGGCTATAGAAAAAATGAACAGAAGTAAGTCCCCGGGACCGGATGGGATACATCCAAGAATCATAAAGGAAGGCGGTGAGATGTTAGTAGAGCCATTAAAAATGTTATTTGAGGTATCTTTTAATACAGGACAAATCCCAACGGACTGGAGAGAGGCGAACATAACAGCTATATTTAAGAAGGGAAAGATAAATGACCCAGGAAATTATAGACCAGTCAGTTTGACAAGTGTTGTGTGTAAACTAATGGAAACGGTAATTAGAGAAGGAATAATGGAGCATGTGAAATCAAACCAACTTTTCAGTGGGAGACAGTTCGGATTCTTGCCGGGGAGGTCGACAGTACTACAGCTAATTAAGGTGTTACATGATTGGATGCAAACTCTGGAGGATGGTGATGTAATAGACGTGGTATATTGCAATTTTATGAAGGCCTTCGATAAGGTCCCACATAAAAGGTTAATAGAGAAAGTTAGAAGCTATAGTATAGGGGAGAAATGTGTGAAATGGATAGAAGCCTTCCTGAAGATTGGGGACAGAGGGTACTGGTGAATGGAATAGGCTCGGGGTGGAGGGAAATTACAAGTGAGGTACCTCGGGGATCTGTGTTGGGACCACTACTGTTCGTTATATTTATCAACGACTTGCCTGAAGTTATAACCAATGGAAGTGAGATATACCTGTATGCTCCTCCGATCCTCCTAGCCGGCGGCGCTTGTGGCACTTTGGCGCTGCCGACTGGGAGGCTCTTCGGCAGTACTTCTTTGATTTCCCATGGAATGATTTCTGCTTCCGTGGCCGGGGACTCTCGGAGAGTGCTGAACGCATTACCGAGGTAATCCTATCGGGCATGGAAGCATACATTCCATTCTCTTTCTCTCAGACTAATGCTAAAAAATCTTGGTTTACTCACGCCTGTTCTACTGCTGTCCGCAATAAGGAGGAAGCATTCAAACGGTACCGACGCCTTAAAACTCAAGACTCTCATTCTTCATATGTTTCTGCCCGGAATCAAGCCAAATCTGTTCTTCGACTTGCCAAACACTCTTTCATCAATAATAAATGCACTGAACTATCCAACTCTAGCTCTTCCCAAGCTTTCTGGCATCTAGCCAAAAACCTTTCCAACAATTTCTCTTCCTCATCTTTCCCTCCCCTTTCCCACTCTGATGGCACAACCATCACTTCTTCCTCTGACAAAGCTAAACTCTTCGCTCAAACTTTTGCTAGAAACTCCACCTTGGATGATTCCGGTGCTATTCCTCCCTCTCCGCCCTCCTCTCTCTTATGCCTAATATCCTAATCACTTCTAAAGATGTACTTTCTACCCTCTCTGGGCTTAACACTAATAAGGCGTACGGTCCGGACGGTGTTCCTCCTGTTGTTCTCAAAAACTGTGCTTCCGTGCTGACTCCCTGCCTAGGCAAACTCTTTCGTCTCTGTCTATCCTCTTAACTTCTTCCCTTCATGCTGGAAGTTTGCTCACATTCAACCTGTCCCAAAGAAGGGTGACCGCTCTCAACCCTCCAACTATCGTCCAATTGCTCTCATCTCTTGTCTTTCTAAAGTTTTTGAAACTATTCTTGTTTCCAAATTTCTTAGGCATTTTTCTTCTCATAATCTGCTCTCAGATCGCCAGTATGGCTTCCTTAAGGGTCGCTCTACTGGTGATCTTCTTTCATATCTTACTAACTCTTGGTCATCCTCCTTTCGGGACTTCGGTGAGACTTTTTCTATTGCACTAGACATATCGAAAGCCTTTGATAGAGTCTGGCATAAATCTTTAATTTCTAAACTACCCTCCTTCGGTTTCTATCCCTCCATCTGTGCCTTTGTCTCTAATTTCCTTTCCGGCCGTTCCATAGCCGCGGTTGTGGACGGCCATTGTTCACTTCCTCACCCTATAAACTCCGGTGTTCCTCAGGGCTCTGTCCTATCTCCTATTCTCTTTCTAATTTATATAAATGATCTCCTTAACTGTATAGTAGGGTCCCGCATAAAACGAGTATATGGTCGATAAACGAGGGTGTTTTATGCGATTTCGTTTTATGTGAACACAGCATTTTGGTGGCCCAATATCGTCAATGTTCACTGGAAGCGTAAATTTCCGTCAGGAGCGTACGATATTTCGTACGTTTTGTACGATATTTCGGCGTTCTATATGAAAGCGTACGATATTTCGTACGTTTTGTACGATATTTCGGCGCTCTATATGAAAACTCGGATTTGCCCCACTTTGGCGGCGGACTCGTTTTATGTGATCACATTCGTTCTGATCAAAAATTAAATATTAATATTTTAGGACGGTCGTTTTAATCGAGACTCGTTTTATGCGAACACGTTTTATGCGGGACCCTACTGTACCTTAATTCCCATCCATTCATACGCAGACGACTCAACCTTACACTACTCCATTAGTTTTTCAGAACGCCCCAGCCAGCAATCCCTCAACGACAAACGTAATGAAGCCATAGAACTCTTAAATTCTGATCTAATTACTATTTCCAATTGGGGCAGAGAAAACCTTGTTAACTTTAATGCTTCCAAAACCCAATTTCTCCATCTATCTACCCGTCAGGATCTCCCAGCGGACTATCCCTTATTCTTCAACAATACAAAAATCAACCCTTCATCTTCTCTCAATATTCTTGGTGTCTCTTTTTCTTCTGCTCTCATTTGGAAGGACCATATTACCAGTCTTGCTAAGGCAGCCTCCCAGAAGCTGGGCTGCTCAACCGCCTTAGAGGGTTCTTTTCCCCTGCACAGCTTCTTGCTCTGTACAGGGGCATAGTGCGCCCTTGTATTGAGTATTGTTCACATGTGTGGGGAGGTTCCTCTCACACCGCTCTCCTAGATAAAGTTGAAAGGAAGGCCTTTCGTATCATGAACTCCTGTCCACTCACCAACTCTCTGCAATCTCTCTCTCTCCGCCGCAATGTTGCATCTCTCTCGCTATTCTATCGCTACTATAATAATCAGTGTTCCTCAGAGCTATCCCAGTGCATACCACCTCCTTTACGTAGGGCACGTGGTACCCGTCTTGCAACTCAATCCCACCCCTACTCTGTGCAACTCTCCAACCCAAGAGTGAAACGTTACTCTCAAACTTTCTTCTACTCAACAGCTGAGCTCTGGAACTCTCTTCCAGAATCAGTCTTTCCCTCTTCCTATGACTTAAATTGCTTCAAACTCCGTGTGTCCAGGCATTTTGGCTCGAACGTCCCTTGATTTTGGCCCTGTCACTCTTTCAACTATGGGGGAGGCACTCGCTATAGGCAGTTATGCCTTTTGCCTCCCTCAATCACATAGAAAAAAAAAAAAATGCGGATGACACTAAGCTGCATAAAAGAGTGAGGAGTAAGGAAGATGTGGGTTTGCTTCAAGGAGATGTGGAGGGCATGAAGGGATGGTCTGAACATTGGTTAATGCCTTTTCATCCAAAAAAATGCAAGTACATGCGGATTGGGACTAGCAAGATAGACAAGGTAGGATACAGCATGTATGAAGCGATGGAGGAAGTGAATGCAGAAAAGGATATAGGAGTAGTGATAGACAATAAGTTAAATTTCTCGGAACATTTAGCGGAAAAGATAAACAAAGCCAATAGAATTGTAGGGCTGATAGGGAGGACATTTGTGTCACTTGACGAAGAAATATTCAGGAATCTCTATACAGCGCTGGTTAGGCCGCACCTGGAATATGCGAACCAGGTGTGGGCTCCATATATGATAAAGGATATAGAAGCAGTGGAGAAAGTGCAGAGGAGAGCTAGCAAGCTAGTACCAACGTTGAAGAACGCGGGCTATGAGCAGAGGTTGAGGACACTGGCATATAGGAGAAAGAGAGGGGATATGATAGAGACTTTTAAGATAGTGTCAGGAAAGTATGATGAGGATGTGTGTGAAGGTATCTTCTTGATGCGGGAGGGAACAAGAACGAGAGGACACTCTAAGAAAATTTACAAAGAACTCAGTTTGTGATAGTGGTAAATGAGTGGAACGCGCTGCCCCAGTATGTAGTCGATTCCGAATCAATAAGGAAGTTTGAAAGTAATCTTGATAAAGCATGGGGAAGACAAGATTTGAAGTTTGATTATAAAGCAAAAATACAGAATAGTAAAAATGTTGCGTCTGCTTCCGCCGCCGCCAACACAGTGAACAACCGCAGTAGTGCAAGTACTGGCACTGAGCTGGATACACAGGCCTAGTTTGCCTTTTTCCAGAGGATCTACTGTAAGAAACTGTAAGAATAAACAGGTGGTTTTCCAACACAATGGTGGGTGGACTGTGAGCGGCTGGCTAGTGTTGACGTCACGCAAGATGGCCGACCAAAACATGAATCGAGATGGGCATCTGCCCGCCCGATTCTAATCCGTGAATAGCTGGTATTTTACAATGGTATTGCGCGGATAACGAGTAATAAGATATTTAGGGGTGTCCGCGAATAAAGAGTTTGGCGAATGCGTGGAGCGCTGATACTGGGAGTGCACTGTACAGTACTATAATTTTGTTTTTTTGGACTAATGTTTTTTTGCAACTGAAGCCCTTCAGTTGATTGTTTTTTTTTTTTTTTTTTGTATTACAAGTAGGATCATTAGGTCTGTATTTGGTTGTCTTCCTGTATATTGTTAACCTGTAATATTATTGTTATTGCTTATAGTACTGTATGGTTTATTTTTTAAATCAACTCTGCGTAAGCAGAGTTTGGTATTGCCCCCCCCCCCCCCCCGTATAGTGGGTATCACCGGAAAAAAATGTCTCGTCGTTGTTGTCAGTCTGTCCCGAAACTCCTCCTAGACCGTTGGACGGATTTTCACCAAATTTCACACAAACATTTGTTGCGTGAATGCGAACGTCGGTCAAAATAGATTTTTTGAATTTATGCAATAGTTTGATTTTAGGTCCAAAATATGGTTCCCCCCCCCCCCCCTCCCTCTCCCCACCCAGCAATGACAGCGTTCTTAGTGTGTGAGCCCCAAAGGGGCTCGCACACTAAGAACGCATAAGGTTTGGAGGCGAAAACATCTCGCTACGTATTTGCTAGGTTAAGTTGGTTAGTTGGCATGAGAAGTGATGGTAGTAATAGTGGGATTGATGGTGATGATGGTGATAATAGTAGTGATGATGGTTCTTGTATTGATGATGATGACAGTAGTGATGATGATGACAGTAGTAGATATGGTGACAGTAGTAGATATGATGGTGACCGTACTATACTCTATTTTTTCCAGTTGACGGTAAATTGAATCCCTTAGCTGATTTATCGATACTTAATGGAAATATATGAAACTACTATGGCTGTGTGTCGTAATAATGCCAAGTTTTCATAATTAACATCATATTACGCTACAAAATCTACCTTATAGCTGAGTAACAAAGATAGAAACATGACAATTTACCCTCAGCTGGAAAAAATAGACTATAGTAGTAGTGATGATGGTCATAATCGTAGTGATGATGGTGACAAGTAATGATGATAGTTGTAGTGATAATGATGATGGAAGTGACGATGGTGTGAGTATTAGTGATGATGGTGAGTAGTAGTCAATCAATCAATCAATCATCTTTATTTCGTAAATAATTTACATAGATAATAGTTTATTTACAGTATTACAATACATATTCACATAAAAGTATAATAGTCTATGTATATAAACATTCACTATCGTCCGATGATAGCCAAAATAAACCACCAAGATGTGTCACCGTCCTCAAGCGGATAAGAAGCACCTGGAGTTGCTTATACACTTAAAACCCTACATTTCAATAGAATAATTATCACCACTGACAAATTGGTCACAAGAACAGAGGGGTAGGGGTACTCGTGCCGCCATCAGATAAGCCTGTGGCCTCAGCAGAGCTCCCGCCTACAGCAGCTCACATACTTTCCTACGTGAGGATTTACCTAACCCAGGGTGCTCCGTGTAACCACAGACACCGTATTTGTGAAGGTTATCCACAGCTACATAGTCACACCCAAATAGAATGGGAGAGGCAGCAACAACACGGTGGGGACGCCGCATCCTGGCTGCATATCCCTTTCAAGAGTACCAATTAAGCAGGGCAGAGACGTCTAATTAATACATTTAAACAGTTATATAAAAACATTGATTATTAAGGTAAAAAAAAAAAATATATATATGGCTGAAGTTAATGTATCCTATATGGCATCCTACGCTCTTCATGTCTTTGCACCCAGTTAATCCTGGCTTCAATTATATCAAGAGTGAAATTGTTTGAATCTACATTGTACCTATTGCTGAACATGTTATGAACAGAGGAGAGGAACAAACCAGAATTGAGAGATGGCAAACTTAACTTCATGATAACACTCTTAGTTCTCTGTAGTGATGATGGTGAAAGTTGTAGTGATGATGACAATAGTTGTGATGAAGATCATAGTAATTAATGGTGATGATGGCAGTAGTAGTGATGATGGTGATAGTAGTATACATGATGGTAATGCTTGTGACAGTAGTAATGATGATGGTTATAGTAGTACAGTAGTGATGATGTTAACAGTAGTAATGATAATCAACTCTGCGTAGTTTGGTATCGCCCCCGTATAGTGGGTACCACCGTAAAAAAATGTCTGTCGTTGTTGTCGTCGTCCGTCTGTCCCGAAACTCGTTGGACGGATTTTCACCAAATTTCACACGTATTTGTTGTGTGAATGCGAACGTCGGTCAAATCAGATTTTTTGAATTTATGCAATAGTTATGATTTTAGATCCAAAATATGGCTTTACCCCCCCCACCCAGCAATGATGGCGTTCTGGGGGCGAAAACATCTCGCTACGTATTTGCTAGGTTAAGTTAGTTTAGTTGGCATTAGAAGTGATTGTAGTAATAGTGGGATTGATGGTAATAGTAGTGATGATGGTGATAATAGTAGTGATGATGGTGATAATAGTAGTGATGATGGTTGTTGTATTGATGATGACAGTAGTAGATATGATGGTGACAGTACTAGTAGTAGTGATGATGGCCATAATAATAGTAGTGATGATGGTGACAAGTAATGATGATAGTTGTAGTGATAATGATGATGTAAGTGACGATGGTGTGAGTATTAGTGATGTAGTGATGATGAAGATCATAGTAATGGTGATGATGGCAGTAGTAGTGATGATGGTAATAGGATACATGATGGTAATACTTGTGACAGTAGTAATGATGATGGTTATAGTAGTAGTGATGATGTTAACTGTAGTAATGATGATTGTAAGATGGTGGTGATAGTAGTAATGATGGTTGATCGGTGTAGTATCAATGATGATGATAATGATTAAGATGGTAGTGACAATGGTGACAGTAGTAGTGATGATGGTGAGAGTAGTAGTGATGATCAAAGTAATGGTGATGATGACAGTAGTTGTGATGATTGTGGCAGTAGTAGTGATGATGGTGATTGTGATTGATGATGGTAACCCATCGCAGAGTTGGGTATGCCGTTTTGATTTTGGCAAAACGGCACGTCTACTTTATTGTTAGTATTAACACTTACGCTGCGGGCATATTTCCGCTATATTAGGGCTCATTCAGGCACTCCTAATTCCTGAATGATTGAGCAAGTGTCTGAATGACATTAAATGTATTCAGCCAAAAACTAGAAGAAAATAGCTCTAAAATGACACCAGAACGAGGTTCATAGCGTGCAGGGTTAATCAGCAGTGCTACCATAGACATTCGATAATTTGAGCGAATATTGCTATTGTCGCGCAACATTTGCCTTCTGGCAGCGCTGCAGAGTCTAGCGGGATATACCTCATACCTCCTCAGTGTCACGGCCGCCGGGCTGGAGAGCGGACGGGGGCTTGCCGCGCTCCCGCTCACTCGGACTCCACGGGCTCTAAAAGCCTGTAAATTGCTATAAATTGCCATGTGCATTCTAGAACGTCTCCCACAGCCAATGAGTTAAGGGGTGATGGGGGTATTTATTTTCCCATTTTTATAATTTGATTTGTTTCCTCCCTAGACTTCCATCAAGCTAAAAAATAACACCCCAAGACCCTCCTTCAAGATAAATTTGTACTTTTTGATAGAAAAATTTCCCGGCTCTTAAATTAAATTACAGGCTCGCTATCGCTCGCCAGGAAATAATCGACACCTAAATGACACGAAAAGTCTTGATATTGACAAATATATGGGGTGTAAGGTCTTAAAATTGCCAAACTAATGAGCCTAACGTCATAAACTCTGAAAACTAATGGGGCTAAACATGAGGAAGAAGAGGGCCCAGAAAAACAACCCATCTTCCTTTTAAGTCCTGTAGTAATGCTTAAGTCATTATTAATTACCGGTATGTTTTTGTTTTGGACTGGTTAAAAATTTGGCCATTCACCTCACACTGATAAAATGTTATAGTTATTTACTCACTTTACGCTCCACTTATACATACATACACAAATTTAAAAACCGAGTGCTCCACACAAAATGCGGTTCTGGTCTCGCATCCTAATGGCGGCATTCCAGGCAGCCCTGTTAAGAGCTGCCTCACTTGTCAGGTTCTTTGATTTAAGATCAGACTGCAAAATCTGATCCCACGTCTTTCTTGGTCCGCCCCTTCGTGCAGCTCCCTCCACATTCATGGACCTGCATCTTTTCGCCCAGCTTTGTTCATCCATCCTCTCCACATGTCCAAACCATCCAAGCCTGCTAGTACGCATCTCATCACTGATACTCTTGATACCTAACCTTCTCCTTAGCTCTACACCTGATATCCTATCTTGCAGTTTGGCACCACACATCCATCTTACCATCCTCATCTCATTGCGTTCCATTCTGTTGGTATCGTCCGCGTTGACAGGCCACGTTTCTGAAGCATATCTCATTGCGCTTCTATCGTATGAAGCTTACACCTTTCCCTTCAAGGGGAGAGGGGAATGTTCTCATGGTAAGTAGTAGCAAAAGTTTTCTAAACTTTCCCCAACCGCATCTTCTGGCGATAGTGGCGGCCTCAGCCCCACCACCGGCAGAGATGGTATCACTCAAGTAGCAAAACTTGTCCACCATCTCCAGTGCCTCGTTGCCAAAGTTAACACTCTCGAGCCGGTCATTGAATACAAGCTCACCTTTGCATACACATTTCTCAATTTCGGACTTCTTCCTTGGTAGAGCTCCCTTTATTCTAGTGCAGCTCTTCTTCCCGTGATGTACCCAGCAGCGGCAGACGCTACACTGTATTGAGTTGTGCCCACCCCTTTTCTGCATACAGTACTGCACAGGTTTATGCCCCACTTTTCTGCATACAGTACTGCACAGGTTTATGCCCCACTTTTCTGCATACAGTACTGCACAGGTTTATGCCCCACTTTTCTGCATACAGTACTGCACAGGTTTATGCCCCACTTTTCTGCATACAGTACTGCACAGGTTTATGCCCCACTTTTCTGCATACAGTACTGCACAGGTTTATGCCCCACTTTTCTGCATACAGTACTGCACAGGTTTATGCCCCACTTTTCTGCATACAGTACTGCACAGGTTTATGCCCCACTTTTCTGCATACAGTACTGCACAGGTTTATGCCCCACTTTTTTCTACCTTTCCTATCCCTAATCCACTACCGGGTATGTAAAACCTTTGTTTTTATTTATATTAACTCTTAAGCCTTTACTTGCCATGTCCTCTTTCCATCTTCTGATCTTGGCCTCGGCATCCCAATCACTACCTGCGATAAGTACTAGGTCATCTGCGTTCTCCTCTATTACTATTATAATCTTTACTAATCTGCTCTAATATTTTCAGGAACAACCGCTGAAGACGACGACGGCCAAAATATCCAGCAGTTCCCCCCGGCTCTCAAGATATTTATACACGATATTTATGCAAGAAATTTATACAAGTTCCAACCCTTCTTGAATGTCAGAAACACTCAGCACAAAAATAAAGGTAAGGTTTAAGGTATTTTTTTTCTGGACTCCCTTCTCCCTCGTGTTCAGTCCCATTAATATTGAGATTTTTAAGACGATCGTCCAATTAGTTAGGCAATTTTAAGACCATTCATCCCATTTCTTTGTTAATTTTAAGATCTTTTGTACAATTTAGATTTATCTTTTCCTGGCAAGTGATCGAGCCTGTAATTAAGGGCAAGTGATCGAGCCTGTAATTAAGAGGAAACCGGCTTTCTGCCGGGATATTTTTCTACCAAAATTTTTACAAATATATGTAAAAGGAGGATCTTGCGAGTGTTTTTTGTAAGCTTGATGGAGATATAGGGAGAAAACTTTACAAAAATAAATATACCGGTATATACTGTAAATTAAGAACAAATTTAAAAGGGGTAAGCATATTTCCGGCAACATTTCTTCGATTCTAACTAAAAAAATATTATATAATTAAATAAATTAACCAATAAATAACTCCCCCCCCCCCCCTTAATATTAGCTATAGAAGTGTATAGAAAGAGCGTTACCCATTTCTGCCAGGTTAGTTTGAATGCACTATAGTTGTATTAACCCTCTCGGACATATGACGCGATTTTGAGCCTATTAGGGATACTTTAAAGCCATCAGGGGTATTTAGAAACCTTTAGTTTAGTTACTTCAACCGCTGCAGTTGTCTTTGAGTTACCTGTGGGCAGAAAACTAATTTTGGAGAGGTAATTATAAGAGTGAGAGAACTCTTATTTATTATTGCTAATCTGGCAACCTCTGCGTCATATGAGCGTGAAAGGGTTAATCTGGGAAGAATGAGGTGTAGTTGGCTTCGGAAAGAGGTGTAATTTTTTTGTGGCTAGCTTTGACACAATTCTCATCATATTCTGGTTACCATTAGACGATATTCTTATGCTTATAATCTACCTCTAGGAATCAAAGGGGTAAATACGACCTGAATAAACCCTCCGAATAACACAGATCCTTTGTAAGCTGCAGAAAATCGTCCAATTATGGCTAGAATCGAAAGTAAAAAGGCGTCATCATGCTGAAGGGGTTAAAAAGAACTTAGCGGGGTGTGATTTTTATTTCTTTAGTGGTCCTTCCTAAGCTGAATACAATTATCTGGTAGCAATAAATGTTTCAGTACAATGACAGGATTTTGTATGGTACTTTGTCTTGAATAGATGTATGTACAGTAGGCTACTGTATGTACAGTTTGCCACACATATTCCATTTCTCAACCATCCCAGCAAATCATAACTTGGCAGCGCCGCACCCACCTCCCCAACCCCCCTCCCCCCTCCCTCATTCCACTTCCTACCAATAGTGGAAGGGCAGGAGGTGGAGCGAAGGAGGGGGGTTGGGGAAGTGGGTGCAGCACTACCAAATCACGACCCCAACGGAATAGAAAATGTGCGGAAAACTGTACAGTATATACTCAGGCACATATCCCATTGCTGGGGGTGGCTGACACGAGACAGAGTCTGAACAGAAATAACATTTAAAGTTCCTATTCTCAGTGTCTGGGACCACTTTCGCGTTCCCTCGCCCCTTTCACTGTCTTGTCAACTAGGATAATTATACAAGGGGAGGAGGATTCCTAGGCCCCTTTGGTATTATCCTGTGTAGTGGGAAGACCTGTACTTATATCTCAATAATTTGGTAAGGTTTCAATATATTTTTAAATTTTTCATTAATAAATAGTCCACTAATATACTAGGTTAGGTTAGGTTAAAGATATTCCTGATTCTTAGTACTGTAAATAGGCATCTGAAAAACAGTTATCCCTGGTATACTAATGGAGCTAAACATGAGGTAGAAAGGGGGGCCAAAAAATACCATCCCCCATCATGGTGGGCGGGCTTGTGGTGGTCAATCTTTGCTGCGGGTCTGCCTGTGGAAATCGACGCCTCTCCGGGGGATCTTGGATCTGGGAATCTTTTGCTGGGGATCCCAAATGGGCCTGGGTATTTCTCCTGGATGACTTAGATGTATGTGATTTTGTGTTTTGTTTTTCTGATGTGCTGTGATGCATCTGTTGCTCTGTCTCGAATCGGCCACCCACATACAAAAAAAAATAAAAAAAATAAAAACTGGGGAAGGTGCCAGAGTAGCCTATATACATCTATCTATCTATTGCCTGACGCCGTGATCCCCAAAGTGGTGGCCACAAACGAACCGCCCCCATGCACCTCTGTCCCCAGTCATTCGACGCCCCTCGACGCCCCTCCTACCAACCAGCACTGCCTTCATCCATATACTTCTTCACTCCATCCTTCCACCTCTCTTTCGGTTTACCTCTCCCTCTCTGTCCTTCCACCTCGCTCTCGTACACCCTCTTAGTGATTCTCTCGCTTCCCATACGTTCCATATTGCCGAACCATCTCTAGGTGTTCCTTTTCACACTTTCCAGCACATTTACCTCCACACCACACCTCCTTCTTACTTCCTCATTCGTCTGTCTATCCCTCCATGTAACTCCGCACGCACCTCTCAAGTAACTCATTTCCACCCCTCTCACTCTTGGTCTGAATCTCTCCACCAGCGTCCATGCTTCGCTTCCGTAAGTCAGTGTCGGGATTACCACATTGTCATGCAAGGACTTCTTCACTTCCATACTGACCACCCTATTTCTTGTTACTGCTTTCAGCGTTCCTACAACCCTCTTCCCCTGTTGTACCCTCTCCTGCACTTCTTCATCCATAGTCCCATCTTTACTCAACACACTGCCTTTAGGGATAGGTTTCATAGTGAACTGGAGGAAATGAATATAAATAAGGAAGTTAGGCCCAACAATGTAAATAGTCGATGGAATTTTCTTAAGCATAGCCTTATCGCTGCCACTGACAAAGTCTTTGGGAAAACAAAGGGTCACCCCAGGAATAAGACCTCCTGGTGGTTGAACGATGAGGTAGAACATGCTGTGAAAGAGAACAGGAGATGCAAATCATGGAAGAATACCAGGCAGCTAAATGAACTGCCAAAAGAGTTATTTACAATGCTAAAAAAGGCATTAAGGACCTGGTTCTCGAACAAGTGTGTAACACTGCCAATCCTAATGGGATCTTCAACCTAGCTAGGCGAGTTAAAAACGACAGTAGGGATATTATAGGTGAACAGTGTGTTAGAAACGATAATGGGAAGATTGTGTATGCAGAAAATGAAATCAGAGAAGCATGGAAGGCACACTATGAACTATTGCTAAATGTAGAGTTTGAATGGGATAAGGAACAGCTTAGTATCGAAAAACCAATATCTGGACCCCCTCCTTTGATAGCACCAGCTGTAGTGAGCGACGCAATCAATAAAATGAAGGACGGTAAAGCTCCAGGGTGCTCTGACATTGTCGCTGAGATGATAAAAGCCTCAGGGGCGACTGGTGTCAACTTAGTCACCGAGTTGATAAACACCATTATTAAAGATAAGAAAATCCCAGAGGATTGGCACAACAAGTGTAATAGTAAATATATACAAAGGAAAAGGGGATGCGCTAGATAGAGGTAATTATAGGGGCCTGAAAATGCTTGACCAAATCATGAAGGTCTGTGAGAGAGTCCTTGAGGGTTTGATCAGGCAAATCATCTCTATTGATGATATGCAGTTTGTGTTTATGCCAGGACGTGGTACAACTGATGCTATCTTCATAGTCAGGCAGATACAGGAAAGATACTTACTAGAAGGCAGGGATCTTACTTTGTGTTTGTAGACCTGGAGAAGGCCTTTGACAGAGTGCCTAGAGATGTTGTGCAGTGGGCTATGAGGAAACTTGGTGTGGAAGAGTGGCTGGTGCGTGTGATAATGAAGATGTATGAGGATTCGTTAAGGGTGTACTGAGTGATGAGTTCGCAGTCCGTGTTGGATTTAATCAGGGTTCAGTGTTAAGCCCCCTCCTCTTTATTATGGTCCAGGAGGCACTGTCTAGAGTTTTTAGAGATGGTCTTCTGTTGGAACTGTTTTATGGAGACGATTTAGTCCTAATAGCTGACAATATGCAAGATGCTGAGGCCAAATTCAGAAGATGGAGAGAGGGCATGGCGAGCAAGGGTTTAAGAGTCAATATTAAGAAAACCAAGGTTATGCATTGTAGATTGAGATGAGGCAATGTGGAAAAGAGCAGTGCATACCCATGTGCAGTGTGTGGAAAGGGTGTGGACGCTAACGCGATTCAATGTAGCATCTGTCGACGCTGGGTGCACCATGGGAGTAAGCGCTGTAGTAGAATAAAGGGACCACTGCCGAAGGATAAGTCAGAAATAGAGAAATTTAAGTGCGTATTATGCAAAGGCGAGCTTGTGTTAAGTGATGATCGTGTGGCTGTGAATGTTGGAAATAAGTCATTGGAGCTGGAGGACAAGTTTTGTTACCTAGGAGATACCATCTCAGCCGGTGGTGGGACCGAGGCTGCCACTGTCGCTATAATTAGATGTGGCTGGGGGAAGTTCAGAGAACTGCTGCCAATTCTGACCATGAAAAGAATGCCTCTCCCCCTGAAGGGAAAGGTGTATGCCTCATGTGTTAGAAGTGCAATGACGTATGCCTCAGAAACATGGGCCGTTAAAGTAGAGGATGTCAACAGAATGGAACTTAATGAGATGAGAATGGTGATACGGATGTGTGGGGCCAGGCTGCAGGATAGAATAACAAATGTTGAGCTGAGGAGACGTTTAGGTATAAAGAGTATTAGCGAAGTGATGCGTACAAGTAGACTGGGATGGTATGAACATGTGGAGAGAATGGTTGAACAAAATTGGGTGAAAAAATGCAAGTCTGTGATTGTGGAGGAAGCTGCACCGAGGGGTGGACCGAGAAAGACCTGGGATCGGGCTATACGTGCCGATCTCAAATCCAAAAACTTGACAAGTGAAGCAGCCCTTAACAGGGTTGCCTGGAATGCCGCCATTAGGACTAGAGACTGAAACTGCACGTATGTGTGGATCACTCAGTCTTAAAATTTTATGTATGTATGTATGTATTTACCTTCAGATTCCGTTTTTGGCACACTGTTCCAACCAAATTTACCAGACCCTGTCTTAAAATTTGATGTATGTATGTATGTATTTACCTTCAGATTCCGTTTTTGGCACACTGTTCCAACCAAATTTACCAGACCCTGCAACTCCCATTCATTATCGTTCATCAGAACTGTATCATCAGCAAACAGCAGTACAGGTAGCTTCCACTAATTTCTGTCCCTTATCAGCGATACACCAACATCCACTGCTCTTCCTTGTATTTCTTTCATGACTCCATCCATATATACAGTAAGCAACCACGGGGACATCACACACCCCTGTTTCAACCCAACATTCAGATCAAAGAACTCGCTTTGATCATTCTCCACACGTACTGCCGCCTTTGCACCCTCATACATGCTCTTCACTGCTTTCAGCAACTTGCCATCTACTCCGTATATTCTAAGTACTGGTACTTTCCACATACCTTCTCTATCCACTCTGTCATAGGCCTTCTCCAAGTCCATAAAGGCAACATACAGCTTTTGTTGCTTCTCCAGATATTTCTCCACAACACATTTCAGGGTAAAAATCTGATCTACACATCTTCTTCCCTTCCTAAAACCGCCCTGCTCGTCACCTATCCATTTCTCCGTTCTCGCTCTCCCTCTCTTAATCACTACCCTACTGTACACCTTCCCTAGTACGCTTAGAAGACATATTACTTGGTGGTTACCACACACTCCTCTTTCCCCTTTACCCTTATATAGGGGGACTATTATGCCTGACCCCCCTGATACTACTCTCCTTGGGGGGCTTCGGGGCCGGCGACGGGCTTGATGGTGGATGGATGTGGTCAATTCCCTTCCTATCTCCCCTCAAGCTTTTGCCTTCAGCTTGACTAATTTTGAGTAGTTTTTCATTACTCATTCTATGGTTTTCCCCTTCTATTCTTATTCTGTCCCATTTGGCTGTCCTCTGGCGGCCTATATCTCATGTCTCCCTGGCCTGGCTAGGTGATTGACTCGTGACCCGTTTGTCTCTTCGGTTGCTGATGTGGCCGGACTGACTTGATTCCCTTCGGTAATTCATTTTTTGCTTCTCGATGTGATTTTTTTTACCTTCGACCTGATCTTTCATTCTTCGCCCTGATCACTTCTTGGTTGGTGTTGCGGTGTAGCAGTTCTTGCCTCATCCTTCAGCCCTGCCCTATAAGAGCTCTGATGTGGAGCTCATGTGGTTTGGCTGAACTGATGAACTGGCGAGAAATGTCTGCGTGTCTTCACCTGCCTCGATTTGTTCCCCTACTGCCCTTCCCTATCTATCTTGACTTGTTTAGTTATATATCTTGATCGAATCCTTCGGGCCAGCCCTATGAGAGTTCTTTGTAGAGCTCAGTGGTCTGGTTAAACTAATATTACAACAAAAAAGAAAACAAAAATTATACCTGTCTTCCAGTCATCAGCTGATGGTAAATTGTCATGTCTTCACCTGCATTATTCATCTATAATGAATATTTTATAGCCAAATATGTAGTTAATTATGAAAACTTGGTATTTTTATGATGCAGAGGCATAGTATTGTACTTTTGTATTTACTCAGGCCCATTCCCCACTTTTCCTATTTTTTCTTCTTCTGCGGGTGGCCGACTCAAGACAGAGCCCAAATAGGGACATCACAACAGAAAACAATGAACACACAAAAACAAAATACGAATTCACACATAGTAGTTTCATATTAAGCCACCAGATATCGGTTGCGAAGAGATTTAATTTTATATTGTGTTTTTGTTTGTTTTCATGTTTTACCATTGTTATTTTTGGTATCAGCGGGTACTGCACTTCCTATTATATGTTATTTTTATTATTATTAAAAACAGCATTATTATTATTATTAACCCTTTCTGTACCGGTAATGTAGGCTACTTTTCATTCTATTCTGGTAACTATTAAACGATTTTATAAAGCTTATGAAGGACGTCGACTCATTCAAAGGCTACAAACTATCTCAATTCATCATTTTAGCTACCATATATCCTTCCTAAGCTTCATAAAATTGTCTAAATGTAGCTATAATAAAATAAAGACGTCGCCAGTACAGAAGGCTTGTCCACCATTCTTTAACTGTCTTCGTAGCGCAATGGATAAATGCACTGAATTTCGGTGTGAGCATCCTAGGTTCGAATCCCTGGACTGCCACATGTATTTGTTGATTTCATTAATTGAGTTTAGGAGTAAAGTCGGATGGTGGAGGTAACATAATAATTATTATCATTACTGTTATTATTATTGACTTAGCGTGCTTAGTCACTGTATTGGGAGTGCTAGCTCTGGTGTCGGGGGTTCGATCCCACACGCCGGCAGGGGAAGTTGTCTCAAAAACTTTCCCTGGCTGTGAAGGCTAGGTCTGGACGGACCGCCTCGGGGGAACCACAAAGTCTCCTGCCCACGTCCTACTCCCTCGGGGGTATGTAGGCGCTCACGTTAGCAGCCAGGATCAGTTTGTTGATCCCTTAGGGTAAGTCTGTATTTTTAGCCCCATTTTGGTTTGAAATTAACCAATTATTATTATTATTATTATTATTATTATTATTATTATTATTATTATTATTATTATTATTATTATTACCACCATCTTGGTGTAATGGTTAGACTCTGATTAGAGTGTTTAAAAATCTGTGTGTGATAACCCAGGTTCAAATCCCGGTGAATCACATATATGCTTTTATTAATTTCACTGGAAGTGTTTGGTGTTATGGTGAAATTAATAAAATATAGATTGTTATTACAGTATTATTATTATTAGGGGTTCGACCCCTACGGGGAACCCCTATTGTAATCATTAAACCCGGTTTTTCATCCAAATTCTTCTTACGCGCCGGTTTCGACGCAATAACTCCAGAACCGCTTTTTGGATCGGGATCAAACTTTCACAAGAGGTGCGTTGTTGTATTGGGCAACTTTTGATATGGTAAACATCCGGCATGGTGGCCAAACAGGTCCGTGGCAGCCGATTTCCCGAAAAACTTGACACCTAAATACCGTCTCTCCCACTCATAGGAAATGACTGGGCTTTGGCATATGGACTCCCCTACTAATGCTCCGCATCCTCCGCATATTCACATATGGCGTTCTCTGCCATACCCATAGCTTACTCTGACTGTTCCTTTTACTTATATATCTTCTAGATCTCAAGTGACGGCGTCTTTTCCGTGGATTGACCTCCCTACTGCCAACCTAGAAGGTGGCAGATTGGGAGCCAAAGCGTCACATTTTTCCCTTGCCCCGCACAGGGCCTTGGGTGGGGTTTTGGTTTCCCAGGCGTTTCCGCGCCCTCCTCAGCTCCCTGCCTTGGAGTGGCTTCGGTCACCCGGGCTTTGTTAGTGGTAAGCAGGGAGGGTTTTGTGGGGGCGCTCGTTTATGGCCTTGCTCGAGACCTCGGGGCTGTTCGGCCAAACAGCCTGGGGAACAACAACAACTAATGCTCCGCAAATGTTATAGAGAAGGTTTTGCTTTTGCACGTGTTTTTTTTTTCCCGGCAATCTTGAAAAAAACTTGAATTCCACTTAAAATTCCACATCTTGAAAACTACGCCGATGATCAAAGCCATGCTTGCGTAGTTGGGTGAGGCTCCCGATTCCGAACATTTTGATACCAAAAGAATATAAATGGGTGGAATAGTTTGGTCGCAGCATTGAAAACTGTCTATTCTTAAATGACTTTAAAACCGCATTCGCTACCCACACAAAGTTTACCGTCTACAGTCTATAGGCTTCCACGCATCCCCCAGTTTTGCTTAATAACATAGTCTCTTTATTATTCAGATCTATTATTTTTTTTTGTATTTAACTCTCTCAAAACAGTTAAGAGTCCCTACGAATTCCAGCAATTATTTAGCCAGTATTGGCTAAGGTTTTTGGCTAGGTTTTTAACAATTCCTCCCTTCGCCAAATGCTTTGTTTAATAACAATGCTATGTACCTTTAAAGTTTTGGCAATTGCCTGTGTGACTTACCCTGCCCTTCCTTCCTACCTCCCTCCTCCCTCATATCTAGCAAATGTATCAACAACCACTCTAGTGAACTTTCGGTATTTAGTTTATTCAGCTTAATACTATTTATCCACATAAAATAGAAACCTATCATGATTTTTGTCTAATACAACCATAGACAGTGCTATTACATATTATTTGAACATGATGTCGAATTTAGCAGTTGCTGTTTACCTTGAACAGTTAATGACAACCGAAAGCTTCTCTTGCCGTGTAGTACTCAAAGAAAGCAGGGTTACTTAAGCCGGCCCATACCGAACTGTTACCAAGTCAGAGATTCAGAGGTAACTTTCACAATGCATTATAACCCTAGACAGACACCAATATACCACTAAATCATACAAATATCACTACAAAAAAGATAGGAAAATATTATATTAATGTCCTAGGTATTTGAAATTATGCAAATGAGTAAAATCCATTATGATATAATGATAATGGGATTGATTAGTATCTGGCAACAGTGTTGCACTGTAATTTTCTGAACGTATTTTAATTTCGGAGTATTTATCCCATTAACCCGTGGAGCCCCAGCGACGCGTCTGACGCGTCGGCTATGTACCGGTATGTAACGCACAGCCCCAGCGACTCGCCTAACGCGTCACCCTTATAGCTCCAGTCGTAAGGCTCAGAATGGCTCTAGATTTATATGGGAACTACTTTGGGAACCGGCGGACTAATTCCAAAACTTTTTGTCCATACGCGTGCGCGCGCGGGGACGGGAGAGGGCACCCGCCTTCCCACACCTCATGGTCAGTTTTCCGCGTACCCTCTCGAGTGAAACACCATGTCTCGACGTTCTAGTGCCCGCCATACCCGCTCCTGCAGTACAGAGGAGGTCATGGATATACTGTACGACACTGACAGCACTGATAGTGACACTGACTCGGCATTGGACGAGTCTGGGGACGAGTATGCCCCTTCGCAAGCCGAAATAAGAGAGCTAGAGGAAGAGCTTGCTCAGATTCCTGTCAGGCGGCGAAGGCCGTCACAAAGACAGCAAGGGGCAAGTGCACCTCCCCGCCGCCCACTTCCCCAAGACCCCATTGAATCCTCAGAAAGTGGGGAAGAGGTTGTTGTTCCAGATGCACCTGCTGACCCTCAAAATTACGTTCGTGTACCTGGGGAAGAACGAAGGGGATTGAAGAGAAGAAGGGTCGAGTCTGGGAGTGAAGAGGAGGTACCCCCACAACCTCGCCTGCCTTCTCCCCCACCTCGCAAAATCTCCCCACTCAAGAAAAATACCCCGGGGAGGTTCTATGGCCGTCATAAACATAGTGACGAACAACAACCTGGTGATGGAGAAATGGAACAACGTGGTGATGGACAAAGGGAACAACGTGGTGCGAGACAAGGGCAGTCACGTGACCCAAAACGCTCCCTCTTCCCTCCCGACCCAGAGCACGCGGGGGGGGGGATGAGTCACCACCACCACCACCACTACCAGACTCTCCGCCTCGCCATTCTTCCCCCCCACTATCACCTTCAGGCTCCATCCCGTACACCCCCCCACGAATGTCTCCCTCACCTGAACCAGGCCCCTCCCGCACCACTGCATCAGCACCTGCCTCTCCACAACGCCCCGACCTGCCCCAACGCCCTGCAAGCACACGACGTGGGCGTGTCATATCTCGCGGGAGTGCCACCCGCGGCCGAATGCAAAAGGTGAGGCAAATAAGACGCCCCAGCAACGACTCGAGCTCTAGATCTAGCTCTCGATCAAGTTCGAGGTCTAGCTCCAGACCCAGGTCCACCTCCCGCCCACTCTCCACCCGCACCCGCCCGACCCGCCCCGGTGCCCCTGACGATGACCCTGATGAGCCCGATGCCCCATCTAGCGACGGCGAAGGCGGTGATAGGTGGGATTGGGTGGATGGGGAGAACTATCTACCAGGACAATACCACTTTGTGGGGGCAGCTGAGGCCGGCCCTACCATGCCCAATCGTGGACCTGACACCACAAGACTGGGTGTTTTTCTGCAGTTCTTCACTGCCAACCTTGTCGCCTTGATTGTTGACCAGACGAACTGGTACAACTATTATTTTATGGCAGGGAAGGAGCAGAAGAGGAACTCGGCACGTCTCACAAGTGGCGGCCTCGCTCACCGCCCGAGGGGGTTGGTCCTGGAGGCGGCGGCGCGGTAGCCTCTCCTGGGGCCGCCCATCAGTGAGGACCGGTCTCGGTTTCAGGGGTCCGTTTACCCTTCCTGGTGGGTTTCCTGGCTTCTGTCCGGCTGCCCTCCATTACGCACAGATTGGCGATGATTGCAATTACCTTTGCCCTCTGTCCCAGTATAGCGGTTTTGCCTAAGCTTGACCTCTCTGTGTGTATTGGTGCTATCCCCCCTAGTCTAGGGGGGTAGGGTATGAGGATGAGCCCCCTGGAGATCTGCCCCTGTTTACGCCACCGGTGTGGGGGCCGGGGCTCCCTGACTCATGTCGGGGGGCTCTCTGTTAGCCCTACCGGTATGCTCTTTATTTATTTGTATTTTTTTCCTGCTTTTCTTTTTCTTTTTTTTTTTCCTTGGTTTTATTTTTATTTCTTTTTCGTTTTCCGACAAAATGAAAATAGAACAGTAAAACAACTAGGGTAATCATGGATCAGCCATGCACAACCCCTCCCCTGGATCAAGCTTTGGCGCCCTCGACTCATGAACTACTCATTCCCCTGGTCTCTCCATCTGGCCCTCCGCAGCCCTCTGGGCTAATCACCCTAGACACATCCAAGCCGAGTAGTTCCGAGTCTGATGCTCTCTCTCACTCTGCTATTCAGTTACCTCTTTCTATACCTAAGGATTCCGATACTCCTTCCGTGGACCCAACCTTTACCCCTGTTCCCACCGACTTACCCCTGAGCCCTACTGCGCTCTCCACTCATGATTCCTCTTTGGTTGAGCCTCATATCCCTCATGTTGACCTTAAACCTTCCCACCCTCCTCGTCGGCCCAGGCGGAAGTTTGTGCCTGGTACATTTTAACACCCTCTTTGGTGCTGATAACTGGTCTCGGTTTCTAGTCACAAAATCTGATGGCCCTATTACAGGGGCAAGATTAGAGAACCTCCTCCTCATCACACATGCGTCTTCGGATTTATCGTTCCGTTCCGTAGGGCTCCACGAGTGGGTGGTCGAGGCAACCACTCGGGCTCAGTCTGAGGCATTTCAATCACTTGCCGATTTAGATGGTGTGAGTGTTACTGTCACTAAACACAACACTTTGAAATTCATCCAGGGTACTGTAATTCTGCCCCCCTCTCTTGACAATGAAGGCCTCCCTGATAAGTCCATCCTCTTATCTTCTCTGCGTTTGAGGTATCCTAACATCCATGATGTGGATGGTTACACAATCCCGAACAAACATGTCCCAACCCATCCTCTCCGCATTGCCCGTATAAAGTTTGAAGGCAGTACTCTACCTGCGTTGTTAAGAATCGAAGGCCAGAGACGAGAAGTGAGACCATACGTCCCCAGACCTCTCCAGTGTCTGTGCTGTTCCTCCTTTGGCCATACCAAGCACAACTGTAAGAAAATCGAGGTATGTGCCTACTGTGGCTCTACCGACCACCCCACCCGTTGGAATTGTGGCCCTCCACACTGCGTCAACTGCGACCTTGATCACCATGCTCACTCAAAACTGTGTTATTTGTTGATTTCATTAATTGAGTTCAGAAGTGAAGTTGGTTGGTGAAAAAATATAGTTACATATATATCCTGTTCCAAATTGTGAGCTCTAACCTCTACAACTCAAAAATGGCTAGAGCAAATGGACTGTAAATTTCCACACCTACCGGTATTCCCTGACGAGCCACGGCATAGTCGGTAGAGGATCGGCTACTGATCAAAGGGTTGACGGAGTCCTCACTGTCAAAATGTTATTGGTAGATGTCAAGCCCGGGCAACTTGGCCTAGCGATTCGTGACAAACGCCTAATGTTCATGGCCACCCCTCACGGGAATTACGGCGGCTGTCTCCCCCCCCCCCCCCAAAAAATAAATAATTCATGTCTGACCTTACCCTATCTATCTGTATATGCTCAGGCCCAATCCCTACTTTTTTTTTTTTTTTTTACCCAAATAGTAGAAATGTTTGCTGGATTACTTTAGTGGTTTGTGAGTTATAGAGGTTAATGTTCAAGAGTGTTGGCCTACTTATTTGGAACAGGGTTTAGGGTGTTGTGTGTGTGTGTGTGTGTGTGTGTGTGTGTGTGTGAACGGTATTAACCCCTTCTGTACCGGCGACGTCTTTTTCATTATATTGTGGTAACTATGAGACGGTTTTATTCAGTTTAAAAAGGGGCCTCCAGCAATTAACAGGCTTCGAACCATCTATATTATGAAATCAGTTCGTGTGTCTGTTTGTCTGTCTGTGTGTTCTTAATAGGCGGCCGCAGTTTTGGACCTGGGGAGCTGAGACTTTGTATGTGGGTGTCAATTGACCTGGGTCAGGTGATAGAGGGGGCGAGGCCACGATCGGAGGTCGTTTCGAGGCCGAAATTGAAAAAACAAAATGAACAAAAAATCCGTTTGGGGCAGAAGGCCTCCGATCCAAAAGGTGTATGGAACGAAAGTTGTTCGCAGCCTCCCAAAATGGAGGTACGGATGAGGTCAGATCCAAAATCGGAGGTCATTTAGCGGCCGAAATTGAGGTCGCCGTATAATGAGGCACAGGAAGGTCGAGGCCGGTGATTATGGTAGTAGTAGTATTGTGATGATTGTGGTAGTAGTGATTGATGATGGTGATTATGGTAGTAGTAGTGGTGGTAGTACCCGGGCAACGCCGGGTACCCCTGCTAGTCTCACTTAAACCTTTTTACTACCACAGATCATTCTTAAACTGCACAAAATTGTCTAAATATACCTAGAATACATTATAAACACGTCGCCAGTACAGAAGGGTTTATGTATCAGTTTATATATTTATTTAATATAATTTTAGTTTCCTCCCTAGACCTCCATCAAGCATAATTAATTATCCTCAAGATCCCCCTTCAAGATAAATTTGTACCCGGGCAAAGGCCGGTTCCTCCAAAATAACAGGCTCACTATCGCTTGTCAGGAAAAATAGACACCTAAATGGTACGATAGCTTTTGATATTGATTAAGAAATGGGACGAAAGGTCTTGAAATCACCAAATTAATGGAGTGAACGTCGTAAAATCTAAAAACTAATAGGGTTATAAACATGAGGGAGAAGGGGGTCCAAAAATAGCAAGCACTCCCCTTTAAGCTACATGACCATGAGTTAGACGAGGGTGGTAGTGGATAGAATTACAAAACAAACTAACTTGTAGAAGGCTAGGTATCAAGAGTATCAGTGATGAGATGTGTACTAGTAGGCTTGGATGGTTTGGACATGTGGAGAGCTGAGGAGAAGGTTAGGTATCAAGAGTATCAGTGATGAGATGTGTACTAGTAGGCTTGGATGGTTTGGACATGTGGAGAGCTGAGGAGGTTAGGTATCAAGAGTATCAGTGATGAGATGTGTACTAGTAGGCTTGGATGGTTTGGACATGTGGAGAGCTGAGGAGAAGGTTAGGTATCAAGAGTATCAGTGATGAGATGTGTACTAGTAGGCTTGGATGGTTTGGACATGTGGAGAGCTGAGGAGAAGGTTAGGTATCAAGAGTATCAGTGATGAGATGTGTACTAGTCAGAGCTGGGCACCACAAACAAAAAGTCAAGTCAGCAAACACAAATCAGCAAACCCAGAACATAACTTCAGCAAACACAAATGTGCAAACCTTGTGAAATTTCTAGTCCTCAAATGCAAATATGCAAACGCAAACCGTTTTTTATTAATTTTAAATTTAAACTAC
This sequence comes from Paralithodes platypus, assembly GCA_032716605.1. NCBI lineage: Eukaryota > Metazoa > Arthropoda > Malacostraca > Decapoda > Lithodidae > Paralithodes > Paralithodes platypus. Next base: position 51,771,590 of record CM064527.1, read on the forward strand.
AGAATCAAGGGTAAATCAATAAATTCAATTTCTAATGTCAATAAATATATATATATTTACTTAAATATAATGTTGCCCAATTTCCATGGATCTCAAGGATATACATACAGGCTTTTAAAGCTTGGAAATTGCTGTAAATTGCCAAAACATTCCAGAACGTCACCCGCAGTGAAAGGGTTAATATATATAGCATAGGCCACTTAGTTTGTCCACATGGGCAGTAAAACGTTGGGGCAACTTGTTTATGGGGAGAGTGCTTCAGTAATAATCAGTATTCGCAATTCCGCACCATTCAGGAGGAGGTACGCCGGATCACAGAGGTGCAAGGAGGCGATTTATTCGTGGTCCCCCCTTTGGGAATGGCAATAGGCTATATATGCCTAGATAGGTCTACTTTAGATAGATTAAGTAATTTAATAGAAAGTAGCCTAGGCCTATTAATTTTAATGCTCAGAATAAAGGCCTAGCTTCAGATCAGAATTTAATAAAATTTTATTGTAGGCTAAATTTAGTCTAGGCCTATATGATACTTTCAAAATTAACACTTTCTACTTGACACTAATAAATTGAGTGTGATTATAGGCCTAGACCTATACATAGAAGTTAGAACATGCAATATTTAGCCTAGGCCTACATGCTTTGAGGCATTTTGATGGAATTAGTGATTATAGCCCAGACCTAGGCTAGCCTATATATATAAATTAATATAGCCTATATATATAAAAGTTAGAAAATGCAATATTATTTAGTCTACATGCTTTGAGGCATTTTGATAGGATTAGGGTAGCCTAGGCCTAGCCTAATAAAATTACTTATATTAGTAATTAGCCTAGGCCTAGGCTATATTTAGAAGTTAGAACATGCAATATTTAGCCTACATGCTTCGAGGTATTTTGATGGGATTAGTGATTATAGACCTACAGTAGGCCTAGGCTATATAGAAGTTAGACTTAGCCTAGGCCTACATGCTTTGAAGCATTTTGATGGGATTAGGGTAGGCCTAGCCTAATAACATTAGTTTAGGTTAAAAATTAACAGGTTATCAATCAAATTAACGATAGCCTAACTTTATAATCTTAAATTAGGCTAGATTATAAAGTTATAAAGCCCTTCTCCAGAGACATCTTCTTGGTAATTACAGGCCCATAGAAGGTTTCTAGGTGGGGCCAGGGGTGGCTTAGGTCCTCGATTTCTGCATGCTCTGTAGCATCACTGTCGGATGATGGTGGTGAACTGCTCCCCATGCTGTTGGCAGCTGCGGTAGGCATGATGGTAGACTCCATGTTCACTTCAATAGGCCGAAAATATAAACAAAGTTGAAGTGCTAGCAGGTTGGAACTCTTGGACTGCTGTGTGTTGTAGGTGTTAGCTCGACGCTTGCTACTAAGTAAGTGAACAAACGTGAAGAGCCGATGTATAGGCCTAGTTCCAGAACACAGGTAGTTGGCTTGGTCACATGACTTTTTTTGGCTGGAGCTGCAGGAGCGGCCCAGGGCTGGCTTGGCGGCTGGAATTTTTATTTTGCGGACTCGAGGTTTGCAACATGGAAGTACTTTCCAGAGCTTCAAACCCGCAAATAGGCAGCCATTTTGGTGCCAACGCTAATTCGCCAACAAAATGACACTTCCGCCATGGCGGAATTGGCTATTTGCGGAAGTGTTGGCTAAGGTGCCCAGCTCTGGTACTAGTAGGCTTGGATGGTTTGGACATGTGGAGAGCTGAGGAGAAGGTTAGGTATCAAGAGTATCAGTGATGAGATGTGTACTAGTAGGCTTGGATGGTTTGGACATGTAGAGAGCTGAGGAGAAGGTTAGGTATCAAGAGTATCAGTGATGAGATGTGTACTAGTAGGCTTGGATGGTTTGGACATGTGGAGAGCTGAGGAGAAGGTTAGGTATCAAGAGTATCAGTGATGAGATGTGTACTAGTAGGCTTGGATGGTTTGGACATGTGGAGAGCTGAGAAGGTTAGGTATCAGGAGTATCAGTGATGAGATGTGTACTAGTAGGCTTGGATGGTTTGGACATTTGGCAAGGATGGATGAACTAAGCAGGGTGAAAAGATGCAAGTCCATGAATGTGTGGGGAGCTGCACCAAGAAAGACCTGGGATCGGACTTTGCGGTATGATCTTAAATCAAAGAACCTTGACAAGTAAGGCAGCTCTTAACTCAGTTGCCTGGAACGCCGCCATTACAATGTGAGACCGGGATCCCACTTTATGTGGAGCACTCGTTCTTTAAATTTGTGTATTAGTTGGTATGGTGTTGGTCTGCTACTCTACAGGCTCGGGTTAGAGTCTCGGCCAGGTCATACACCAAAAATGTTAAGAGATAAATTATTAGTATTAGTAATAATATACCCCCCTGGTACTACTCTCCTTGGCGGGCTTCGGGGCCGGCGACTGGGGCTTGATGGGGGAGGGCTAGGGTTATTTCCCTCCCTCTCCCCTCGAGCTTTTGTCATCAGCTTGACCAATTTTGAGTAGTTTTTCTTTCCTCATTCTATGTTTTTCCCCTTCTATTCTTATTCTGTCCCATTCGGCTCTCCTCGGGCAGCCTATATCTCATGTCTCCCTGGCCTGGCTAGGTAGTTGACTCCTGACCCGTTTTGTCTCTTCGGTTGCTGATGTGACCGAACTGACTTGATTCCCTTCGGTAATGCATTTTTTGCCTTCTATGTGATTATTATTTGTGTACTGTACTGTATTGTGTTTTTGTTTGTTTTTAGCTTGTAACTATTAAACTATGTTTTTATTGTACTGGACTTACTTTTTTTTATATATTTATTATTATTATTATTATTATTTTTATTATTATTATTATTATTTTTATTATTATTATTATTATTATTATTATTATTATTATTATTATTATTATTATTATTATTATTATTAATAATAACAAGGTGGTATATATTCCCAGGACTAAGGACCTATGCAGTATCCAGTTGAAGAAGACGGCTCCCCCAGAACCCAAGATCATCATCATCATCATCTCCGACGCCTGGGAAACCCCTGGTGAAGGATGGCCATGGCGGAACATCACCTGGAGTATAAAGCCGGTATCACACGAGCACTTTTTCACTCAATTTTTATCCTCAACACTGGTCTGGCAGCTTATGAGGTCAACATTTATAATATTTCTTAAAGCCGGTATCACACAAGCACTTTTTCACTCAACATTTATCCTCAACACTGGTCTGGCAGCTTATGAGGTCAACATTTAGAATATTTTGGTTGCCTAAATTCATCTAACAACAGTCTAGTTTCCGATACCAGTGCAAATTATTCCAGAAATGTTGCCAGAAAAATGTTGCTCATCCATTGTTGACTATAATATAGGTTTGATTCCCAGAGGGAAGTAAAGAAAACCTAATATTTAGTAAGGCCCCGTAATCATTGACGATATGCCTATTAGTATAATAGTCTTCCTTCAAACGCCGCCAGTTTTTAATCTACCGCGCGGGAGGACAGGGAGTACAACTTCATAAGTGCAACGCGTATTCTCTTATGGAATCGTCTTTATGATTGGGTACTCTACGAAAAAAACGTAAAGAAGAAAAAAGAAAAATTGACTTAATTGCTATACTCAAGCTTCCCAACTGCGTGGATTTCTTGCGAGTGGATTCCTGACGCTGGCCCTCTAGCGTCTAAACTTCCTTCACTGACATATCGAGATTCAACTAAAGAATCCAGCGAATGGGAAGGGGATGGCAGGGAGGGCACTAACATCGTCAATGATTACGGGGCCCTACTAAATATTAGGTTTTCTTTACTTCCCTCCGGGAATCAAACCTATAATTTAATAGTGGCTCTCCATCATTGATGATATGCCTGATATATAAGACTGGAGGGGACATTCGTGACCAATATCAAAACCACCAACCCAAATACCATAGGTAACAGAGAATCCGTATAACAATTTAAGTATTTTTATTGCTTTCATACAATAATATAAAAGAAGGTAAGCAGTGCGTTACTTTGAAGAAGAGCTTCTTGTACATGATTGGACCTTCACTTGAGATCTATTGCATGTTAAGTGAGAACATTCTTGTACTCTAGAACTCTAATCCTTAGGATCATGTTCTGACCTTAAAATTATTTGTACAATAAAATCTGTTTGTACATTTTTGTTAATACTATCTAGATACAACTATGATAGATTTCTTAAAATAAAATAAAAATATGATTAACTGTATAACCAGTTCTATTGATATTAACTGTATAACCAGTTCTATTAACTGTATAACCAGTTCTATTAACTGTATAACCAGTTCTATTCATATCACAGCGTGTGATTTACCACAAACCGGGCGGAGGGTTCTAGTGGGTCTTAGGGGTATTTTGCACATACCCCCCCTCCCCCCCTTTTTTCAACCGAAGAATAAGATAAAAACAAATAGCACTTGGACTGCTAGACCCGTTGCCGTAATGCGACACAGGTCCGCTTTGGCTTGTCCAGGGCGACTGACAGGTATCGCATAAGGAATGTGTGATTGGACGCCCACAACTGAGTGTCGGCTATGTCGTTAATGGAAAATGTTTGCATAAACCGGAGGGAAACAGCCCACTTTCTAATGTCGTGGGCTCTACCTATTACGCCGGGATTACTTTCCTTAACCCGGCAAGTGTGGGAAGACTCTTAAGAGTTTCCCCGGGCGACTGCGGGAAGACTCTTAAGATCCTGGGCCTAAAAAAATCCATTTAAAACACCCATTTTTTTTTTTTTTTTTTTTTTCCCTGGGCCATGCCAATTATCACTCCTCCACATCCCCTCCTTCCCCACTTCCCTCCCCTCCTTCAGTTATCACCTATTTTCCCTGTTATTCCCTTATTCTGTGGTCTATTTTCATGCTAACATTAGCGAGTTGGTAGCAGGGCGTTGTCATCACTGTCACCAAGCATGGGAAAGAGCGAGAGAGAGACTATTGCGTAACAGTGTCTCCAGACAAGGGGAGGGGAAGGAGGTTGCCTCAGCCATACATTATGTAACTCCCGGCCTGTATCGCCGATTTTGACCATCCAAACGCTGTTTCCACTTGTTTTATTGCTGTAACAGGTTAATACCTTTATAATCAACCTAAAATAGGCGCATATGGATAAGTATTAATGCTATTTATGGTAAAATAACAATGTTAATGATGGGAACAGCTCAAATACGTGAGCACAGGCGTGTGGTGTCTCATACCCCCTATGCGCACGTCTTAGGTTAATTACATCTACGAGTAAAGAAGCCAATTTCCTTCTCGTGACGCGATTACCTGTCTGGTAAACCGTTAACCCATAGGAAGCCTGGTTGTAGAGGTTGTGGAATCCTCATAAACTCAATTAAAGCATGTACCGGGCATAAAATGTGTTGCGTATGTCGACGTTTAAGCGCCGGGACTGAGAATTATGAGAAACGTGATCACAATGTTCGTTTTTTGGCAATAAAAGTAGGAGACGACGCGATCCGCACATGTTCGTGCAGTCTCCCAAACCTGAGACAATTTGGCTCGTTGCTCATTGCCGCCAGCTTTGACACTGTTACTTGTCGCCAAAGCCATAAGGAACACAGCCTTTTTTAATACCGACTCAAAATCCGGCGCATGGTTAAACTTGCGCGACTGAAGTAATGCTAACGCTTTGTCTAGCGACCAGGTAGGCATGAGCTGGCGTGGTGGTGGACGTAGTTTAAAACATGCTCTCATGAACCCTTTCTCCTCCGCCAGTGGTATGGAGAGACCAGTTAGGTCGAAAAAGGGATTTCTAGTGGCAGATAAGTGATTCTTTAAAGTAACAACTGAGAGGCGCTTCTGTTCAAACAAATAATCTAAGTATTTACAAATTAAAGCCACTGAGGCATCAGATTGCGCTGTTTCTACTATCCAGGTTGTGAAAGTTTTCCAATGTGATTGGTACTGTCTCCTGGTTGACAGAGTATATTGATTCAGAAATTTACTGGTGACACTTTGACCATACCGAGTTAGCCATTTTGCATTGTAAATGTCCATAAGGCAAAAGTTAGTGAGGTCTGAAGGTTGTCAATTGTCTCCAAGTGGAATGCAGAGACCGGGAGTGACACCGGGTTCCTGCACCACGTGAGTAATTGGTGATACCACACTTGAGCCGGCCACATTGGCGCGATCATCGAGACTATGCCTCGGTAACCCCGTGGTTTGTGAACTACCCGACACATGAATGAAGGGTCTGGAGGCGGAAAAAGATAGATTGAATTCCACCTGTTCCAGTCCTCCAATAAAGCGTCTGGACCCCCACCGGAGTTCTTGCCCGGCGGGTCAGATAGAGGGGAAGTCTGTGATTCCCTTCCGCCGCAAATAAATCCACTTGTGAACGGTATGGCTCTGCAATCATCTTGTTGAAGATTTTTTGCTTGAGAGCGCATTCTACTAGGGTGCTCTGTCTCCGAGACAAGGCATCCGCCCAGATGTTCGCTATCCCCGGGAGGTAAGATGCGTGGAGATGAATGCTTAGCGATTCGGCCAGAGCAAAAATCTGTTCTGATACTTCCATCAACTCTCGAGACCTCATTGACCCTTGCTTTTGAATGCAGTGAACTGCAGTCAAGTTGTCCATTCTGAATGCAATTGACTTCCCGTGTAGGGAGGCGCCGTGAGCTTGAAGGAAAAATAATGGGACTAGAAGCTCTTGTTTGTTGATGTGAAAAGTTACGTCTTGGGACCAGAGACCCTGAGCTAGGTGACCTAGATTGGACTGATAACCCCAACCTATTACCCCTGAAGTGTCTGTGTCTACCCATACCGTAGGTGGAGGAGAAACCTATGTCATTATCGAGTACAATGTTTCGGTCTTTGCCCAGACCGATAGTAAGTTGTGAATTAATCGAGGAATCGGCCAAAGTTTTCTCGCCGGCAATAGTGGGAAAAATTTGTTGCCTTCCATGATTAATCTCTTGACTTTCAACCGGTCCAACTTCACAGTTAATTGGATCCAGTTGAGTGAACCGACTGGGGACTCCAACGATTTCCTCGTCGTATTCAGACTGTGGAGAAAAAGAAACAGTTTCCTGCGAAATCTGTTGCGATTGTCCACACTCTGAGTAAGAGTCAGATTGGCAGTGTTCCAAACCAGTCCAATCCACTGAATTTCTCTTGTGGGAACAAGGAGCGACTTTGCCAAGTTGACCTTGAACCCTAGAGTTTGTACATGATTTAATACTAGTTTGACATGAAATTGACATAACTCCTCTGACTCCACCAATACTAGCCAGTCGTCTAGATACCACCACACCTTGATACCTTGGGCTAGCAAGGGCATGAGGGCCTGCCGGACTAATTTTGTAAAGATTCTTGGTGCCAGGTTCAAACCGAAAGGCATTCTCTGAAAGACGTAAGTCTCTTGCCTGATCCTCAAGGCGAGGAATTTTTGGAACCGTTTGTTTAACTTTATGGGGACATGCCAATAGGCGTCTTTCAGGTCTAATGAGCACATCCAGCCTTGCGGCGGGAGTGCGAGCCTGATTTGATTTAAGCATCCTGAAGGGTGTATTGTGAATATGTGTGTTCAGACGCGAGAGATCTACTACTGGTCGCATCTGCACACTGTCCCTTTTCGGCACTAGAAATAGTCTGGAGGTGAAAACAGGGCAAGTTGGATCTACTCGGACAATGATTTGCTTGTTGATCATTTCCTGAACAAGCGACTCCACCTCTAAAGAAACATTGTTGACTTCTAGAGTTTGACGTAAACGAGGTCGCCGGAGCCATTTCCAAGATATGCCTTTGCTTGTCACTGTCCTGGCCCATGACCGCCGGGGCCAAGCCCTGCGACATGCTCGGAACGACCCAGTTTCTGTACTGGGTCTGTTCTGTAGGTCAACTCTCGGGTCCAACTCGCCTGTGGCAGGCCCTGGGAGAGAGAGAGTGTAGTTGACTAGTTTTTTGGTGGTGGTGGCGGCGGAGTGGGGTTAGACTGCTGGCTAGGTTTGGCATGCGGCTGACCTTGAGCAGGCTTCTGGTATGACTTACCCCTATAGCCTGACTGTTTACCCTGCTTGTGTCTGTGCTGAGTACTTCCCTGTTGTTGAGGAGGCTTTGGTTCTCGAAATGACTGTTTAGTCTGAGTAGGATGGGGCTTCCCGCCGCTATTAGGTTTCGAGTAAGGTTTCTTAAAGGCCTCTTTCTTTGACTGGGAGGTACTCTGCTTCCACAAGTCTACCAAATTGAAAACAATACTCCATGTTTCCGGTGGAAGTAGTGCAGTTAATACCGGTGAGAGAGTTACTCGGCGGGCTATATCCTTACTTCTTTACCAAGTACACCCGTAAATCCCGTCTTGCTCTAACCGCCTCCATGATAGCTACTCTAATATCACCTAAGGATTGAATAGAATTTTGTAGGAGGAGCCTGCGTGACAAATCCGAGGCTTTCCTCAACTGTTGGTCTGATATGGCTGTTATAGTTCTCGTGAGTGACTGGGCAACTTGGCGACTGACGAGGTATTGAGAGAACTTTCTATACGCTTTATTGCGTAGCTTAAAGTCTCTGTCTAAGTGAGCCGGAGGGGGTGTGGCAAAAAGTTCATGCAGGTCATAAAGTGATAGCTTGGGAGCTGCCAGGAATTCAAATAAAGCAGGTGACACACCGCCTGCTTTGTTAACAGGTAACGAGAACCATGAGTGAAATTCCTGCGGTACTTGATGGGAGGATTTAGTGGTAATAGTAGATGCAAAAACCTGCGCCTCTAGTTCCCAGTCCACCCACGGACCTACACCTACCTGCCCCACCTGCAAGACTGGTGTGTTTGTCTGATCTAGTGCCGGGACTGTATCCAGTTCCGGCGTCAGTGCATGTAGAGCTTTTATATCATTTACGCCGTCATTCTTAGACCAGTCGGCAAACAGTTTTTCAGATGAGGCCGGAGGTATTGCCGGGAAGGCCGAATACACAAAGAAATCAGCGCCATAAACAGATGGGATAGCCTTAATGGTGACATCTAGTAACCTACCTTGGGCATCCTTAGCTCTTAATTTTCTACTCTTATTAACCTCAATGGTCCAATCACTAGGTACCGGAAGTTCCCCCGATACGGTAGCTTGTGTCAGGTGCAGTTTCTGAGGAATTGACTGAACCCAGGAGCAATCCGGTCATGAGGTTAATCAAGAGGGGGAAGAGTAACGTCTGTAATGACACAGACGTTAGTGGTAGTCAAGGAGGCCGGCACTGTCGTGCTACTAGCCGTGGCAGTCGCCGGAGTAACGTTAACCGAAGGCAAAGAGGAATGGGGATGTGAAACACCTGAGGGCTGTAACGGCCTTACCGTAATAATAATAATAATAATAATAATAATAATAATAATATTTATTCAGTTAGCAATTTACAGAGTTGGTACCACATAGTTTGTTATAAATATGACATGTACCAGCCTTGCATAATTCCAACTAAGGATAGCCCAATAAGGCCGTTAGGCGTATTTCCATTGGGGTCCTTGTTTTTTTTTTGTTTTTTTTTTTAATAATAATAATATTTAATAATAATAATGTAGACTCAAGTGGGGGAACTACCACTGTGCTAGTGGAAGGTGCTTGAGAAGAAGGAATCTGATATTGTTGTATTACTCTATGGAGAATATCATTTAGTTCCTCAGTAGTTACACACATATCGTGGGATCCCCGAGAGGACTGAGACCCACCTTCTGACTCTACTTTGACATTAATAGGTTGAGCTGAGGACAAATTTATGTTTTCCGGCTCCCCTGGTAGTTCTATCACTTCTGGTGTTGGCGGCCGGGGGTTAATAAATGGTTCCGGCGGTGGCCCCACCAAATCTGGGACTGACGAGGGTATAATATCTATTTGGTCAATTTCCCTGTCCTGAACGTTAACTTGTGAAGGTTCTGAGTGTCTCCAGATCCCCCGGCTTAGTTCCGCGGGTGGCTGGGAGTCCTGTATCACCTGAGAGTTATCAAAAATTTGATATGAGCAAGATGGAGAACCCCTATACTGATCCGCTAAAACTCTGTTAACCGGGGGACCTTTACTTGGCACATAACTTAACTTAGGAATGGCAAATGTAAACTCTTGTGGCTCACTCAATGATTGTTCATCCCTGTGACTGGACTCCATCCCCTCCGCTCCTATCTCCAAGCCGTCAGATTGGACGTTAGACATTAACCCGGGAACTGCGGGAAGACTCTTAAGAGTTCCCCCGGCGGACTGCGGGAAGACTCTTAAGAGTCAGAAGAAAAAAAAATCAACTTTAAACATCGAAAAAAAAAAAAAAAATTATAAAAAAAAATTTGCCCCTGGGCCATGCAAAATATCACTCCTCTACCTCCCCTCCTTCAGTTATCACCTATTTTCCCTGTTATTCCCTTATTCTGAGGTATATTTTTGTGCTAACATTAGCGAGTTGCAAGCAGGGCATTGACATCACTGTTAGCAAGCGAGTGCAAGAGAGAGAGAGAGAGAGAGTATCGATCGACTGTGTCTCAGTGGCCTTGGGGGAAATTGGCGGGAAAGCAGGTTGCCTCACCCATACATTATATAACTTGCGGCCTGTATCTCCGATTTTGACCATCCAAACGCTGTTTTCACTCGTTTTATTGTTGTTTCAGGTTAATACCTTTATAATCAACCCATAATAAGTGTGTATGGATAAGTATTAATGCTATATATGGTAAAATTAATATTTTAGTGATGGAAACAGCTCAAATACGTCAGCACAGGCAGAGGTGTCTAATTACCCCCATGCGCACTTCTTAGGTTAAAGAGGTAGGAGTGGAGGGAGGTGGCCGCGACCCCGATAATGGCTGGGGACGCGGTTGTGAAATAACTGTACGTGCACTTAATTGACTGGAAGTGGACGGTGTTGAGGAAGCAGAACCCTCCTTCCGGCATTTCGTAGACCTCGAGGACTCGGCGGAAGAACGTCGGGATTGCTTTCTAGGGGATCTAGACCGTGATCTAGATTTGCGCTTCGGTGAAGGCGACCGTCTACTCTTCGATCGGTCGGGTGGGGGTCGGCTCGGCGGTGTCACTGTCACTACCTGCTTGGATAGTACTTTAGATATAATTTTGGGTTTGACTGACTTCGCTGGAGCTGGCTTAACTAATGGAGATTTAATTACTAGGTTTTCCCAGAGCTCCTCGTCATCACAATGGAGAGCTTTATAAGCAGTGTCTTTCGCATCAGCGTTAAATGTTGACTTGATCTCTTCCAAGGCTGCTAAGCAAGACAAATCTCTCTTATCAAAAACTGCCGCTCGTAACTCAGAGCACACGGCACACTGTTTAGACACCCATAGCCCTCTTGAGCGATCAAGGCACTTTACACATTTTATACATAAATCGTGGGCAAAACCTGGTAATAATGAGCAAGTGGGAGTAAAGCAAAGGTCAAAGCGAGGCATGATGGAGCTAGGGACCACCCCCCCCCCTGCTGGAAGTGGTTTCTCCTCTGCTGCCGGGACCGCTACTACTGAAGTGATGAGACTCTGGAAATAGAAAATTTCCAGGAATGAATGCTCATAAGGATAACCTGAGAGGTGTTAATACATCCTACCTCAAGTCCGCGGGCGGGTGCCCAACCCCGAAAGGGGTTGAAATAGGGGAGCTATCCCCCCGCCAAAGGCGGCTTTCTAGGGCCTTTCCTAGCTGATGCTGAGAGGATTGGGTTCTAGTCATATGGTGATGGGCTGGTCTATCAGAGTGAGAACTGAGCGATCTCTGCCATACCCATAGCTTACTCCGACTGTTCCTTTTACTTATGTATTTCCTAGATCTCAAGTGACGGCGTCTTTTCCGTGGATTGACCTCCCAATCTACCAAGATTGGAAGCCAAAGCGTCACATTTTTCCTTTGCCCCTCAACTTTCTCTTCATAATTGCTGAGGCGCACAGGGCCCTGGGTGGGACTTTGGTTTCCCGGGCGTTTCCGCACCCTCCTCAGCTCCCCGCCATGGAGTGGCTTCGGTCACCCAGGCTTTATTGTGGTAGGCAGAGAGGGTTCTGTGGGGGCGCTCAGTTATGGCCTTGGCCTTGCTCGGGGCCTTGGGGCTGTTCGGCCAGGCAGCTTGGGGAACAACAACAACAACAACAACCTCAAGTCCGCCGGAAAGTTAGTTATAGCCACTGCCAAGCTAACCTTCCACTAGACCTTCCACTCCTTTTATCCCACAAAATGAACTGCTTACCTGTGACTAAGTGTCACTGGCCTAAACGACCTCAAGCGTTGGACTATCTTTGACTATTAGCACTAGATGGATTGTTAATACGCTTCATGACTTGAGTCATGGTTAAGCTCACTTAACTGTTATGCCGGGCGATACAAGTTACTGAATGAGGCTATCGGTCAGGGCGAGTTCACTCGGCTGGCCGAGTTGACTCTCTTAAGAATCTTGCAAATTCCGCCGGAAGGTTAGTGGTTCAGCACACCACGCCGGGATATTTGGTTGGTTTCTTATCGTCTGAGACGAGAAAACGCCGGCTCTTTTGAGAAAGCCGCCGGAAAAACGAACCAAAATGTTCAGAGGTTAGGACTTATATGGGAAAGTCCAAACCTCCGAAAACCCCACCACATAAGCGGGACGTCTCCCAAAAACCCCTGAAGCATGAAAGCACACATGCCAAACACAAATATATATCTGGGATAATATTAGGCTTACACATATGAGCTTAATTTATAATTCATAAATAAACCCTAGCCTATGTTGGAGACCCCTAATAAGGCTGACCATGAGGTAATGACGAAACATCAAAGTGGCAGCAACTCGGCGCTCCGAAGACCCAGCAGCAGCAGCAGCACGTGGAGAAGAGGCCCGCGTAAGGGGCCCAAGCGCAGATACGGACTCCAGAAAATTCCACACAACGTGTGGCAACCCTTGAACTGGAGCACCTGCTAGAGTAAACTATGCAACTACCTCATAATGATGGCCTGAAGCTTAAACTTGCGGAATGGTAGCCTCCTAAATAACTATCAAAAGCTAAAGGCGCAACACAACACATACTATAACAAACATGGTGCAATGATCCTGGGGACACATAGGTGCCTGTTACAATAGTACCCTAACTTACACACCTCCTGCGGACGTACCAATGGGGTAGTCTGTGCTAGCTAATCTAAAAACATGTTCAATACAACTCAGATGTATACGAATGAGCAAGGACTCACTAGAACTGATCGAATGAAGAATGAAGCTGGAGGACAGTGTAACCCACCCACACATAACGGACGCGGGAGGTGGAAGGAAGTTTAGACGCTAGAGGGCCAGCGTCAGGAATCCACTTGCAAGAAATCCACGCAGTTGGGAAGCTTGAGTATAGCAATTATTAAGTTAATTTGTCTTTTTTTCTTTTTTACGAGGTTTTTTCGTAGAGTACCCAATCATAAAGACGATTCCATAAGAGAATACGCGTTGCACTTATGAAGTTGTACTCCCTGTCCTCCCGCGCGGTAGATTCAAAACTGGCGACGCAGCGTTTGGAGGGAGACTATTATACTAATAGGCATATCGTCAATGATGGAGGGGCCACTATTAAATAATATCTCGTGTGATACCGACTTTAGGAATAAATAACATGTACAGAAAATTAAAGTCCTTATTGTTTTGAAAAGTATTAGAAAAAGATCACAAGCTACAGCAAAATGAAATGAAGCTAAACTTATATAGAAAAAGTAATGAAAATACAAAAATAAGCCCTACAAATTACGGATCATATTTTGAAAAGTAGTAGAAAAGATCAAAAGCTACAGAAAAATTTAATGAAGATAAAAATATATAGAAAAGTAATGAAAACAATTTATGAAAATACAAAAATAGGCCCTACAAATTATGGATCATTGAAGGCCAATGAAATTATATTTTGTATAACTCTATTTATTTATGTGAAGGTAGAATCACACGAGCACATTTTTCTGTAATTTTTAGACGGGCAAGGTTTTCCACATAGCGATTTTGATAAGTTCTTTTGTCATTATATTATGTCGTTCCTGGTTTGGTTTGTTTATTTTGCAAGTTTTACATTATAATTTATATTGAAGGTCGTCTAAGATCAAAGTTAAGAGTATGTTCGCTAGTGGAATTAAGATCTTATGGTACAGGTACTTATATTATCAAGTTGTCAGACAACAATTGCCCTTTAAAATTGACGGAAAAGTTGCTTGTGTGATACTGTACTGCCTTAACCCATTCAGTACCAGGGACGTCCTTTTCATCATATTCTGGTAACTAGTAGATGATTTTAGTCAGCTTAGGAAGGACCTATAGTAATAAGATTTTAAACTATCTCGACCAACCCTTTTAACTACCACAGATCCTTCCTAAGCTGCATACTATCGTCTGAATATAGCTAGAATAAAATATAACACGTCGCTGATACTCAACGGGTTAAGGGGAGGTTTTTAGTTTGTTCCCTAGACTTCCATGAAACTTAAAATTACACCCCTAGACCCCTTTTCAAGATGAGTTTGTAAATTTTTCGGGGGAAAAATGTCTTGGCCAAAGGCCGGTTCCTCCTAATTACAGGCTCGCTATCGCTCGCCAGGAAAATATCGACACCTACATGGCACAAAAGGTCTTAAAATTGACATTAATGGGGCAACAGTTCTTAAAATCGCCAAACTGATGGGTCGAACGTCTTAAAATCTCAAAAGCAATGGGGCTAAACGTGAGGGAGAAAGCGGTCTAGATAAAAGTCCCCCAAGTGGAAATCTCCCCTTAAGCTAGGAGTCGCACAGTCGCTAACCACAATACGCTCACACCCTTTTTATGTTAAGAATTTTAAAGGGAAGTCGTGAATTGAATAAGTAACATTTTTGAAGTTTGAATAAGTTAAATATTTGAAGGACTTTGGTTTACTGAGGATAGTAGGGTCTCCTTTGGATTCGATACAAATTCAGGAAGAAAAGGGATATATTGTAGTGTCTTTTGGCTTAGATACATTTTTTTTTTTTTTTTTTTTTTTTTTTTTTTTTTTTTTTTCCCCACCACAACACCAAACACCTCCCATGAAATTAATGAAAGCATATATTATGTGATCCACCAGGATTCGAACCCGGGTTATCTATCACAGAGATTTTTAGACAGCTTAACCATTACACCACCAAGACGGAAAAAAAGGGAAGGGAGATGAGAGAGAGGAAATAGTCATTGTAGTGTCTCGTTTTGATTCAATACAGTTTCAGAAAGGGAGGGGAAAAAATTATTATAGTATCTTGTCTTGGATTCGATACAGATTTAAAAACGGAGGGCGGATGAGAGAGGAAGGGGAAAGAATCATTGTAGTGTCTCGTTTGGATTCGATACAGTTTCAGAAAGGGAGGGGAAAGAATTATTATAGTGTCTTGGATTCGATACAGATTTAAAAAAGGGAGGGGGGATGAGAGAGGAAGGGGAAAGAATCATTGTAGTGTCTCGTTTGGATTCAATACAGTTTCAGAAAGGGAGGGGACAAAATTATTATAGCGTCTTGTCTTGGATTCGATACAGATTTAAAAAGGAAGGGGGGGATGAGAAAGGGGAAAGAATCATTGTAGTGTTTCGTTTGGATTCGATACAGTTTCAGAGAGGAAGGGGAAAGGACTATTTGTAGCGTCTTGTCTCGGATTTGATACAGATTAAAAACAGGAGGGGGTATGAGAGAGAGTAAGGGGAAAGAATCATTGTAGTGTCGTTTGGATTCGATACAGTTTCAGAGAGGAAAGGGAAAGGACTATTTGTAGCGTCTTGTCTGGATTGGATACAGATTAATAAGGGTGTGTAGGTATTATGGCTGATGATTGTACAGTCGCCCACATGAAATACCAATAATTATATCTATGGAATTAAATATATAATATGTTTGATTAAGGGGACCCACTTTTTTATTATTATTTTGTTTTTTATTTTTTATTTTTTTCTGGGTTGTATCCATTCGGCCCCATTCAGCCTACTATTTTAAGATGTTTATCCCTATCCAGGTGTCGATTTCTCCATACAATGTTGGCTCGCAATCGCTCGCCAGGAAGAATCGATACCTGAATGGGGAGAAACGTACACCCCGTGTGGTGGATTGTTTTCTTATATTTCTAAATTTTCTTTTGCTAAAGCGTTGTTTCCAAATAGCGATTTTGATTAGTTCTTTTGTCTCTTTACTGTGTTTGTCCAAGTTTTGGTTTGTTTATTTTGCAAGTTTTACATTAAAATAACCGTAGGCTTGTCGTTTGTCGTGGTGCATCCGCCAGTTTTACATTCTTTCTCTTAATCAGTTTGGATTGCAACCATGCTGATCCACTCTTGACTCCCACGTTCTTCTCGACTCTTCTATTAGGCGTGGTGTTGACAGCCGCCATATCACCGTCGCAGTTTTTTTTCGATATTCAAAAGGATGATACTACCTGGTGTTATTTAGTCCTATGCACTCTTTGTGATCACGGTCTACGTGGCTGTCTCCCGATCTTTCTATCCAACTTCCTTATTGATCGTACGTTCGCTGTCCGAATTGAAGACATCCTTTCGGACACTTTCCAACTTCAGCGGGGCCTTGCACAAGGGTGCGTCCTGAGTGGCGCTCTCTTTCCAATTGCGATCAATGGCGTTGTTGCATGTCTTCCTCGGGGGGTTCACCATAGTCTTTGTCGATGACCTGGCAATTTATTACTCTTCCCGCTCACTCCGACACTCCCAACGGATTCTTAATACTGCCATTCGTTATATTACCAATTGGGCTACGTCTGTTGCGTTCCAATTTTCGGCTGAAAAGACAAAGGCTATTCTGATTTATAAGGACAAACGCTGGCTCAAAGGTCAGGATATCCATCTCAAGATCCAAAAGACCCCCATAACGGTTTTCTCAGAGGTAAGGTTCCTAGGCCTTGTATATGATTCCCATCTCAATTGGGCTGCCCATGTTGCTTATGTTCGGGCGAAAGGTCATTCTGTCCTCAAAAAATGTATTTATACTTCTTGGGGCGCCACACGGTCCACAATGCTCTTTTTTTTTACAAGGCCACTATTCTCTCCATCATTGATTATGGGTGCTGTATCTACGGCGCGGCAAGTCTGCACACATTTATCCTATTTACCTAGACATGATATTACCGATTCTACTGTTCTATGCCAACATGTCCTTGAACATATGCGACGGAAACCACCACACGTTGCAATCAACACGGATGGTTCCAAATCTTCCTCGGGTGTGGAATGTGCTGCAGTGTCCTCCACTTCACGTATTAAGATCTCGCTCCCTGCCCAGGCCTCAATTTTTACTGCCGAATTGTCTGCTATCCAGACTACTCTTGACATCGTCCGTGAATCTCACCCAACTCGTTATGTTATCTACAGTGACTCGCGTAGTGCACTTGAAGCACTTCAGGGATACAGCCCGCGTAATTCTCTTGTTTCCCGACTCCAACATTCCTTCCACACATTATACGATCGTGGATTCCAAATTCAAGTTTGCTGGGTACCTGCACACGTCGGTGTCCAAGGTAACAAACTTGCTGATCGAACAGCCAAAGATGCCTCTCATCTCCTGCCGGTTTCACAGAGTCACTTACCCACCACCAACTGGGTTACAGTGTTGCGTCCGATACTTACTCAATGTTGGAAGATCTTTTGGTCATCTCAATCTCCTGATGCTCATCAACTTCGCAGTATTAAATTACAGTCGGCTCTTGGCCTTCTTCATGTCAACCGTCCCGTCATTCTGAAGTTTTCTTATCCCGGCTCCGGATTGGTCATACACGATTGTCTCACCTGATGTCATCCCCTCACGACCCTCAACCCCAGTGCACCGTGTGCGGTACGCGTTTAATAATTCGCCACATTTTCACTGACTGTCGCCGGTATTCCCGTCTCCGATCACTTTATTTTGGCAATTCTGATTTATCTCACATTTTCAAAGATTCTCCTTTTTTTTCCTTCTACCGTATTTTCCGTTTCCTCAAAGATACTTCTCTTCTTGATTTGATTTAATTCTCTCTTCCTTTATTCTTCTCCTTTAGTTCTTATCCTTCGAGCCAGCTCTATGGGAGCTCTTGTGGGGAGCTCAGTAGTCTGGTTAAACTTCTCACAAAAAACAAAAAAAAATCTATGGGTATACTGTAATTATAATATTTATGTATGTATGTATATATCTATCTATCTATCTATCTATCTACTCAAGCCCAATCTCCACTTTTCCTTTTTTTTTTTCCTACTCGGGCACAATACCCCATGGCTGGGGGTGACCGACTCGAGACAGAAACAATATTTGAAGTTCCAATTCTTTGGGTGCGGGACCACATTCACATTCCCTCACCCCTTTCTCTATCTTGTCGAGTACCGGTAGTTGAATTTTAGAAGGGGAGAAGGATTCCTAGCCCCCTGCCCTAGTTATGGGGTCTATATAAAAAATAATGAAGTATGTGCTTTTAGAAGTATTTGTTGTAGGCATTTCTGTATGTATATACTCAGGCACATACCCCATAGCTGAGGGTGGCCGACTCGAGACAGAGCCTGAACAGGGACAACACAACACAACACACAAAACAATACAAAATCCATTAATTTGTTGTAGATAGGATAATAATAGGATTATATATATTTTTTTGTATATTTAGATAGTATATACATTTTATAATTGTTTGTTTTATAATTTATATTTATATTTTGTATTTAGATATTAGTGTATACATTTTGTAATTAATTTTGTATAATTGTAATATATTCTTGTCAGGATAAGTTGGTCTGCGGGATTCAGTGGTCGTCAATCTATTTATTATTTGGTATTTATATTATCAAGACGTATTAGATTTTTATTTATATTATATTATAAAGTATTAATTTTTGGTTTTAGATTTTTGATTTTTTATTTTTTTAGTTAATATAGTGGTATAATTGTTTAATAAGTATATAATTATAAATATTGATTGTTTAGTGTAGTTTATCGTTCGATTCGTGGCCCTAGCAGTTATATTTGTCATCAAATACTGTAAACAACTTATCTTAATATTTTATATTTTTTAGTAATTGTATGTATTCAGATTTATGTATTATATATTTTTTTTATAATTACAAATATATATTAGAGATAATATTAAGATTCTTCATTTTCTATTATAGACTGTAGTTTTCATTTGGGGCAGCCACTAACTGGTAGAATCCACACACAACTTTTCCTGTAGGGAATATAAAATTATAAGTTATTTATAATAATTGATATACATATTGTATGTATATATACTGTATATACTCTGGCACATACCCCATTTTGTATTACATATTGTATTATTATTACTATTATTATATATATATTTTTTTTTTGTCCAGCCTTATGAGGGCTTCTGCCCAATTCACTGTTGACATATAGTTTTCAACAATAATTTTGTTTTGTAGGGGGTGGCCGACTCGAGACAGCATATATACATATACTGCGATTAAATTGTATGTATCCATAATAGGCTCAAAAATTGCGTCAAGAACGTGAGAGGGTTAATATATAATGTAATAGGTTTAAAGTCCAGGTGCAGTTAGTACTTCTGATACATATATTTTTTAAAGTGCTCAGGGTTAAATTATAGGTTTTTATTTGCTCATTTATATATCTTTTTATAATTATTTTAGTTTCCTCCATATAGCTTTAAAAAAAACACCCCTCAGAATCCCCTTCCAGACAAAATTGTAAATTTTTCGGTAGAAAAATGTGCCGGTTCCTCTTAAATTACAGGCTCGCTATTGCTCGCCAGGAAAAATCAACACCTAAATGACAATAGAAGTCTTGATATTGGCAAAGGAAAAGGGGCAAAAAGTCTTAAAATCATCATGTATTTGTAATTACTCAGGCCATTCCCCACTTAAAAAACTGGAGCTAAACATGAGGGAGAAGGGGGACCAGAAAAGCGGCCCATCTCCCCTTAATCGTATTTCGGAGGTTGGTTTATTGAAAGGTTGTGGAGGCTTCAAAATGTATCAGAATTTATGACTGCAATGCTATATTTATTATTTTATTTTTGACATTCCTTTTAAAGATAAATTTGTACATTTTTCGGTAGAAAAATGTGCCGCTTTTAAAATTAGAGGCTTGCTAACGCGAGCAAGGAAAAAATCGACACTTAAAGGTCACGAAGTTATAATATTGATAACGAAATAAGGCGAAAGGTCTCAAAATCGCCAAACTAACGTCTTAAAACCTCAAAATCAATATGCTAAACATGAGAGAAAAGGGATGTCCAAAAAAGCAAGTACTACCCCCTTAAGTACATGTGAATGATGATTATGTAGGTTACAAATTTATGTATGTACAGTATTATAGGTTTGACTCCTGTAAGGAGATAAAGAAAACCTAATATTTAGTAGTGGCCCCGTAATCATTGACGAACATGCCTATTACATAAGGCATCCTCTTCAAACACTAATCCGCCGTAGTTTGAATCTACCGCGCAGAGCATTTAAAAACTGAGGAGCCTTCATCATGAGCGCACGCGACCTCACTCATGGCTTCAGTCATTATGAATTGGGTTCTCACTACGAAAAAACTTCGTAAAAAATAAAAACAAAAAGAAAATAAGAATAACTATCCAATAAGCTTTCCATCATATCGTGGATGTACTTGTGTGGATTTCTGACCAGACGCTGATTCAGGCGTCATTCCTCCTTCACTGACATATCAAGTAAACCAAAATCCTTAATACATCAACGAATGGGAAGGGGACGGTCGGGAGGGCCCCAGTCGTCAATGATTACGGGGCCACTACTAAATATTAGGTTTTCTTTATCTCCTTACAGGAGTCAAACCTATAATTTATTAGTGGCCCCTCCATCATTGACGAACATGCCTGATATCTAAGACTGGAGGGGGACATTCGTAATCATATCATAACTCTAGAAAAGCAGATAATAAAAACAACCACATAGTATTCTTACTTTTGAAAAATGTATTTAATACGGCGTAGGCCGGAAATATACAAGAAAAAGGGGTTCAGGCAGGTGCGTGCTTCAAAGAAGCCTGCCCGACAAAAATGGGTAACCCTGAAGATTCTGAACACAGATCTGTAGTTACAAAAGGCACCCCACTCAACGAGTGGTGACAAAAATAATAAGTTATAAGTTTATATGTGCACATCATAAACCCCCAAAATACATGTGGAGATCAATTGCAAATGAACTCCATTGAACTAATATTACATTGCTTTCGCAGCTAAAACTACTATAACAACACCGTTGTTTTGTACTAAACCTTGTACTAGCACAATTTTCTCGCAGAGAAATTTTCATATCACATTTTAACCTTAAATTGTATCACAGCTCTCATACTCCGGCGGGGTCTAGGGTGTCCTATGTCAACTGACTGCACCCCCCCCCCCCTTCCGTGAAAGTAAACATAAGTGACTGCAGGGCCACCTAGACCCTCTGCCTTAAAGCTATACATGGTAAGGAAGGTTTGTCTAGAGCAACTGACAAGTATCTAGAGAGAAACGTATGATTAGACGCCCACAACTGTGTGGACGCAATATCTTCAACTGAAAAGTTTTTCAGGAAACGTAAAGAGGCCGCCCACTTGCGTAAATCGTGGGCCCTACCCACAACGCCGGGATTACTCTCTTTAATGACTTCTACCAGAAGAGAGGCTAATCGCCGTTTAAGTAAGCGTTTACCCGTACTCGCTACCCATAAAGCACCTTGGGGGTTTTGAGGAGCTATTCTCAAATATTTGGTTAGAGCTTGCACTGGACATAAATTATGATGCACCTTTCCCCTTTTTAACGCCGGCACCGTGAACTCAGAAAACATGTGTGCACTATGCTCATTCTTGGCTACAAACGCCGGGGAGGGTGCAATGGAAATTGAATCATTAAGTCTACCAAACCTAAGACAATTAGGTGTGTTGCTCATCGCCGCCAGCTCAGACACTCTGTTTCCGGTGGCCAAAGCCAAAAGGAAAACTGCCTTCTTTAAGATTAAAGCAAAGTCTGCAGTATTTTGATACAGACGAGAATGAAGTAAAGACAAAGCTTTGTCCAGAGACCAAGTAGGCATGAGCTGACGGGGAGGTGGCGGAGTTTAAAACACGCTCTCATAAATCCTGTTTCCTCCGCCACCGGTATGGATAGACCTGTAAGGTCGAAAAAGGGCACTCTAATCGCAGTTAAGTGATTCTTCAAAGTTACCACAGATAAACGTTTCTGCTCAAACAGATAGTTCAAGTAATTAAAAACCAATGCCACTGAGGGTACAGTTTGTTCCGTTCTAACAATCCAAGAAGTAAAAGCTTTCCAATGTGATTGATATTGTCGCTTAGTAGACTGAGTATATTGATTGAGCAATTTATTGGTCACATCCCTACCGTATGGTGCTAGCCACTTGGCCTCCTGAATGTCCATAATGCAAAAGTCAGCGAGGTCGCTAGGTTGCCAATCGTGTCTAAGTGGAAGTACCCGACTGGGAGCGATACCGGGTCCGGGCACCACATTATTAATTGCTGGTACCACACCTGCGCCGGCCACAGGGGCGCGATTAGCGAGACTAAGCCTCGATAAACTCGTAGTTTGTTCACTACGTGGCACATTAGTGACGCATCTGGCGGCGGAAACAGATAGATGGAGCTCCATCTGTTCCAGTCTGTCACTAGGGCGTCTGGCCCCCCTGCCGGCGTTATCGCCCGGCGGGTGAGGTATAGAGGGAGCTTGTGAGTCTCCTCGGACGCAAAAAGATCCACTTGTGGATGGGAGAGCTCCGCAATCATTAGGTCGAAAATGGGTTGCTTGAGCTCCCATTCTACTGTCGTGCTCTGTCTCCGGGACAGAGCGTCTGCCCAGACGTTCGCTACGCCTGGGAGATAAGATGCGTGAAGATAAATATCTAGACTGCTGGCTAGAACAAAAATCTCTTCCGACACGAGTAGCAACTTCCTTGACCTCGTTGACCCTTGTTTCTGAATACAGTGAACTGCATTCAGATTGTCCATTCTGAAGGCCACCGACTTGCCCCGTAACGCCGGGCCGTGAGCCTGAAGGAAATACAAGGGGACTAGTAACTCTTTGACATTTATGTGAGAGATTTCTAAGTGGGACCAAAGCCCCTGACCCTGGTGCCCCTGATTTGACTGAAATCCCCACCCTATGGTGCCCGACGCATCTGTGTCTACCCATACCGTTGGAGGAGGAGAGGTCCATGACATGATTGAGTGCAATGTTTCCCTCTTCGCCCAGACCGCTAGTAAGGTGTGGATTAATTTTGGTATGGGCCATAATTTTCCCGCCGGTAAGAGTGGGAAATATTTGTTGCCTTCCAATATTAATCGTTTTACTTTCAACCGGCCCAACTTGACAGTTAGCTGAATCCAGTTGAGAGAGCCGACCAGAGACTCCCAGACTCTTCGTGTCGTAGTCAAACTGTGAAGAAACCTGAACAGTTTCCTGCGAAACCTGTTGCGATTGTCCACACTCTGACTCAGAGTGAGAGCGGCGGTGTCCCAGACCAGCCCTATCCACTGAATTACTCTTGAGGGAACAAGGTTTGACTTTACCAGATTTACCTTGAAGCCTAGAGTTTTGACATGATTTAAAATGATATTGACATGTTTTATGCATAATTGTTGTGTCTCTGCCACCACCAGCCAGTCGTCTAGATACCACAACACTCTGATTCCCTGTTTTAACAACGGCATCAGGGAGGCCTAGGTTTGGGGAAGTTAAATGCAGGTTTCTTAGCCTGTGCGGGACTGTGCTTCACGGCCTGTGCCATGTTAAACACTGTTCGCCATACATCAGGGGACATTAAAGAAGGAGTAAGTACTGGGGACATTACCAACTGGTTAGCAATGCGATCAGGCAGCTTGCGAACTAATGACATCCTAAGATCCTGTCGTGCTCGCACCGCCTCAAGTAAGGCTGTGCGTATGTCACCTAAGGATTGAATCGACGACTGAAGAATCAGACGCCGGGATAACTCAACTGATCTTCGAGCATCCGCGTCTGCGATTGCCTGAGTGGACCGGAGTAAAGACTTAGCCACCTGCTGAGAAACTATGTACTGTGAAAACAGGCGGAAAGCTTTTCCCCTTAGCCTAAATTCTCTGTCTAGGTGAGTAGGGGTAGGGGTAGTGAATGGGTCCTTTAGTTCACAAAGATTAATCTTAGGGGCAGCTAGAAAAGAAAATAAAGCTGACGGAACTCCGCCGGCAGAACCCACCGGCATGGAGAACCATGAATGTGTATCCTGAGGGATCTGGTGGGAAGATTTAGAAGTGAAAGTGGTTGCAAAGTTTTGAGCCTCCTACCTCCCAATCCACCCAAGGTCCTGGTCCCAACTGTCCCACCTTCAAAAACTGGATTAGCTGTCTCGTCTGTGACGGTCTGTAAATCTAGTTCAGGAGTAAGAGCCGACAGAGCCTTAATATCATTAAACCCATCCAGCTTAGACCAGTCTGAAAAAAGTTTTGAAGCTGAGGCAGGGGGTAAAGCAGGCTTAGATGCATAAACAAAATAATCCTGATGATAATAACTAGGTATAGCCTTGATATTTACGTCCAAAACATTACCCAAGGCATCCAATGCCCTTAATTTCTTTGACTT